>CAUYUJ010012069.1:0-56578 GCA_963575745.1 Prorocentrum cordatum | reverse complement strand
GTGCGTGCGTGCGTGCGTGCGTGCGTGCGTGCGTGCGTGCGTGCGTGCGTGCGTGCGTGCGTGTGTGTGTGTGTGACCATTCTGGGCATTGCTGGGCCTGCGGAGGCTTCCATGCCGTTTGCGGCCCCCGTGGGGCCTCCGCGTAGGCTTCGGAGACCCACCCTCCCCAGACGAGGAGAATCGAGGCTGGGGGACCCCCCCCTGACCGTTCTGGGCATTTGTCGGGCCTCCGCGGGGCGTCCGCGGGGACCTGCCTGCGGGGGCCCCCTGAAACCCGCTAACCCCGCCCATTAACCCGCGAAATCAATTAACACATTGACGCGGTACAATGATGTTACACTTAAACAGCAGTGACCCGTTAAACCATTGGGGGCCTGGCCCCATATAGAGCTCCGCTCCGCCGAAGGCCCCTCCCCTCCATATTCCGGCGCACCCTGCGGTTCGTGGGCCCATGGGGAGCCCCCCCTGGCCCTTCCTGCCCCCTCTATTCCCTCGGTCCGTTGCCACGATCTGCGCTCAAGCAACATTCCGCCAGAAACGAAGAGACATCCAGCCTACCGCGCCGTGGCCGCGGCGCAGCGGTGCAATGCCCTTTAAGAAAAGGGTGAAGCCAGCTTTCATCATGAAGTGCAGCCCCGTCATGCGATAGCGATTCCTCAAATTGATGAAGACGATCGACGTGCTGAAGACGAAATGCTGGCGGCAAGCTGCGAGACTTCGCGCGTGCAAGAGCCGCGCGACGACGATCAAGACAGCCGTGGACGCCGCCCTTGATTCCGTCAAGTTGAACCGTGAGTGGGACGAGGGTTACATCAAGGATATGGAGGATAATATGAAGACTGACGACTCACAGTCGGATTGAAGCTTCTCGTTGCTCTGTTCTGCTCCGCTTTGCTCTGTAGCCGATCCGATCTGGCGCGGAGGCTGCGTAGAGGAATCGGTGCGAGGGCTGTGTAGAGGCTAAACAATCGGCGCGAAGGCTGCGTAGAGGAAAACAGCCCTCGGTGCGAAGGCTTTGCTAGACAATCGGTGCGAAGGGTGTTTAGAGGAACGCGAGCCTCCTCCCATATCATCATCGAAATCATAATCATCAAAATCAGTATCGTCATCATCATCGCCGTCGTCATCATCGCGGGCCTCCCACCGAAGGCCCCAGCGGCAAAGTTCGCACGCGGTTCCACCCCAATGCCGGCGAACCCCTGACACGGTTCGCGGCCCCATAGGGAACTCCAGCGAAGGCCCCAGTGGCAAAGTTCGCATGCGATCCCACACACATGCACACACACACACGCACACACACGCACACACACCTCCGGCCTCTCTCAGCCCTCCCTGATGAGGGGCGGGGGGAGGGCAGCGGGAGGAGAAGGCAACGCGGGGCGCTGTCTCTTCAAAACGAGGACCCAACGCCACAGGATGGCATCCCTCCTCCTCTCCTGCTCCCCCTCCTTTTCCTCCTCATCCTCCTCCGCCCCCGTGGGCGTTTGACTCAGCGCCTTGCTGCAAACCTTCAGGGGGCCCCCAGCCTACGGGGGAGCCCGCGCGCCACGTTGCGTGGCCCAAGTTGCAGCCAATGCAGCAGCTGGACCAGGCCACCGCCATGCATCTGCAGCAGGGCTTATGTTATTGTTTCTATTGTGGCGCTGCTGGCCACGCCGCGTCGTTGAGGGGCTGCCCGCATCTCTTTGGGCAACGCCTACTCTATCGAGCTATGCCGAGGGCGCGGGCCGACCAGCTCCAACGTGGCAACGCCTACCACAGGCTGCAGGACGACCAGGCCCACGATCTGACAGCCTTCGAGCATGTGAGTTTCGGCAACGCGCGAGTGCGCTCACGGTGCTTCAGTGCGTCCGTCGAGCTGGGCCCAGCCGTCTTCTGGACCACTTGCATCGTCCAGAACGGCCGCACAGTTCGATCCCGTGGTCACAAAAGGGATCAGGGTGGCATTGCCCTGCTGGATCGCGCGCGCGTCGCAGTGCAGTATGAAGTCAGCAACTCCTACCAGCGTTGCATTCACAACCTGAACACGGAGATAGTGGCGATGGAGGCTGGCGGAAGGTGCTACACTGACGCACGTGTATGGCGATTGGCCACAAGCAACGGTGAAGTGATCCTCTCGCGGATCGAGCCTGCGGCGCTATTGGTATACCGCACTGTCGAGGAGCTCTGCCTATGGGGACTGGACGTCCCATCGCGCAATCAGAGGAGCCAGCAGCTGGACAGGTGGCTGTTGTACGACATGTGGGCCTATCGTTCGCGGTATGGCTTCGTCGCGAGTTGTCCGCATTGGTTGCCTTTCAAGTGCGCGGTTCTTTGCAGCGGAATGGTTCAGAGCGACGCGGATGACAAGGCCCAGTGCCCAATGTACTGATCGTCTGATGCCGTTATTATTTTCATTAGCCGAATTTGCCATCGCACAGCCGCGCAATAGAATCGGCCCACGGCCCACGCGGCCCGCGCGCCGGGCCAGCGGATGGCGGCCCGCAGTGCGCCGCAGGCCGCAGGACTTTTCCGACTCCTCCTCCTCTCTCTCTCGTCGCTGCAGCTGGCCCGGCTGGGGCGCAACTCGAAGGACTGGGGACTGGGCCCCTGGGCCTTCCTTCCTCCCTTGTGGCCGCGGCTGGCCCCGCTGGACGCAGCTCGAAGAACTGGGGCCCAGTTCTTCGCTGCAGGCTGGTCCAGCCATAGGGGCCGCATGAACCCATCGGATCACTGGGGGCCTTTAGAGGTCCATGCGCTCCCAGGGAGCCGTAGGTGTCCAAAGGGGCCCAGTAGGAATCCACGAGCCCATCATAATCAAACAATGAAAGAGTCGAACGCCAATATGGTGGTCTTGAGTCAAGGCTGGCACCTCGTCGTTCTCAGCGTCCCTCTCCTCGTGCCCGTCATCATTCTCGGTTCCAGCGGATTGCTGCGCCGTGCTCCGCTGCCTAAGGCCATTGGGGGGGTGGGTGGCCGCAAGGGCGTTATCCGCGGAGCAGCCGCCGATGAAACGGTGCCGCGTTGGTGGCCTGGACCACAGGGAGGCTTTGCAGATGTACGCGGACGGGCCCAGCACGGTGAAGGAGCTTTTCCAGTGAAAAGATTGGGCATACTCTCGTCTGGAATGTTCAGAGACTGGCCCAGTTCGATTACTTCAACTTCAACGCAGCGCAAAGCTGGGTTTCGACGCCGTGCCGTTTTACTCCGGGAAAGGCACTGACTACACCATCATGACTCATCTCAACACGCTCTTCAAGAAGAAGTCCAGCATGGACGAAACGAGTGATTCGCGTAGATCATTGGCTGCGACCGATGCGGGCCCCATTTGCCAGAACATCTTTCTCGGCATGCGGACGGGCGGACGGCAGAGCCAGGGGCAGCCAGGACGACCGATCTACGAGCACGTCTTCGGCGACATCATGACGTTCATCGAGCCAGAGCACAGGGACATCATACATCGCATGACTCCTCATGCATGCGCTGACAACGACGTGAAGGAGATGGCCTACCGCGAGATGAAGGACTACTTAAAGCAGTCTCGGATCGACAAGGCCATGTTCAACAGGGACCAGCAGGGGGTGCCGACCTGCGTCTGCCATCGACATGGGGCAGCCTGCCCATGGAGCTGGACGACAGATGACACGTCAAGGGGCCAACGAATGAAAATCATGTTTGCTGGGTCGCGTCGCGAAGATTTCGCCCGGCCAGGGAACCGCGACGGCGCCCGCGGCTTCAAGGTGCTCGCGTGGGAGGTATTATTGCAGATCCTCTTGGAACTGAACGTGGGCGCCTGCTTCTTTGAGATCTCGGACAATGCCCCAGAGTCCTTCTACCGCGACGCGTTGGAGCCCGAAGGGTTTTAAGATCATGAGCGGCATAATGTCTCCATTCCAGATGGGCTGGCCATGTAGAAGGCCGCGGCGCTTCACGTTCGCTTGGAAACCCATCCGCGTTGACTTCTCAGGGTCTTGGCAAGAGTTCCAGGAGGTGTTCTTCACTTGCCCCGTCTTGGACGGTGACTCGATGTTCGCGGCGTCGGCCAATGACCGCGAGACCTACACCAAGGCGAAGGCCATCTTACGAGGCAATCATTTTGAAGATCATGCAGATATCCCTTTGGAGAATGCGTTGACGGCCAAGGAGGCCCTGCGCTTGGCATCCGCGCGCTAGCTCCCGAGAAGAAGGCCATCAGCGGTGCCTACCTCGCTGATCTCGAGAGGGTTCCTAAGAGGAGCATGTTGGGCCCATATGTTCCGACGCTTCTCAGGAGTGCTCAGATCGTGAACGTGGCCACGAATGGGCCCATGTTCCCTCGCGAGAAGCTGAGCGTGCTGGGCGAGGCTTGCTTCCCCGAGCTCGAGAGCAACGACTGCCCTTGCTTCATGTGGGAGGCAGCGCGCGAGTGGATCACAGACCACGGGATTTCGAAAGCTGCAGGCAATGCCTTCCACATCGTGAACATGGCTGCGTTCGTCCTGCACTGCCTGAGCGGCCCGAGCCTGGCCTTCGCGGGAAAGGGGCACAACCTTCATGGGTGCGAGCGCGTCTGACAGCATTCGGCTGTCGCGTCTTGCCGCAAGGGAGGGCGGGGGGGAGAAGGGAAGGAGCAGGGGGGGGGTCGTTATTTCGCTGTATTTTTTATCATGGGGTGCCAGTCGATCCGATCTCTACAGAAGAGGTTTGAGTGCTGCGGCCACTGGCCGCGTTGTGCAGTCATGCTCGGCTGATGTCACTGATGATGGCTGGTTCCGCTCTCTCGCCGCTCGCTGCCAAGACACCTCCTCCTCCACGTCCTCCTCCCGTTCCATCCTCCTCCCCCAACTCTCTCTGACTCGTCCTTCTTCTCCTCATGTGCCTCCTGCTCCTCCTTTCGGCGTGGAACTCGAGTGTGAATGTCAGGTTACCCATTGACCGTCGCTGACCTATGTCCTGGGTGGCACACAGCGTTGTAGGACAGATATTGAAACTTACAATTTGGTCGAGTGCACATCGTATGTCTTACGCATGTTGACTTTTCATACGCCTCGTGAGGCCAGCCAGCGTGCTATTCCTCGTTCCCAATATTAGCGTGCATCCCTTGGCTCCAATTTAGATGTCAGGCCAGAGCTTATGGAACTATCTTCGGGCTTGAATCCACATTGCGTCTAATTGGAAAGGTCGGAATCCCAAAGGTCTTTTGCTACCAGTGTCTCACCCGTCGCTATCCGCTGTCATTTTTGCTCGCTTGCAGGCTCGCTACGTCGGGCCCACCACGCGGGCGACTCCCGGTTGCCCGACGCATTGAGTTGACTTGTTCGGATCACGCACTCCGAGTCCCGCACTCCTCCGCCTCGCGATGTTGTCTCGAGGTGACCGTGGGCAGACCCAGGTGAAGGCCGATCTGATGGACCTCGAAGCGCTTGGGCCCCTGACCCCGTCAGAAGGTGGCAGTGGTCTCAGTGCAACGCCGCGCAAGGGGAAGCAGCACGGGCCGCGCATGGTCTGCGGGTTGCTGAAACCCGACATGCCCTCGAACAGCAAGTTCTGCTGGGATGGCAAGAGGACGTTCGACACGATGATGAAGCAAACCAAGGGCCAGAACAAGAAGAACGGCAACACCGAGGGCCAGGACAGGCTCAACAAGATGAAGGGCGAGGCTGGCGATCCCCCCAGCGATTTCAGCAACGCAGTCGTCGACTTCGCCACTCAGAGCCCAGCGACGGGGAGAGGCGTTAAGCGCTCCGCGGTTGACATGATGCAGTTGTTGAGCAAATGCTCCTCCAAGTGCGCAGCTGCGCCAAGAGGCCAAGAAGGTCAAGATGCACAAGGCCCGATGGATGAAGTTGGCGACCGAGCAGTTCATGCCCCCTGCTCACATTGCCGAGGCGGAATGGACCAAGGCAAAGAACGAGACGCCGCTCAAGCTGCAAGATAACCAGGGCCCTGAGGGCGAGTTGCGCTCGCCGATGCCCGTCGAGGAGGCAATCGTCGCAGCGAACACCTCAGAGCACGAGAGGTCCACGGTGTTGGAGTCGAAGAAGAGGAGGGTCACAGGCGAGCAGCAGGTGGAGGAGGGGCGATCCAGCTTGGTCGAGGGCCACGCGAGCTTCAACGATTCGATGTTCGACAACGTGGGAGGCGGTGCGTTCGCACACGGTGGCGGCTTTATTTCGGGATCTGGCTGTGGTTCTTTCAGCGGCTTCTCCGACGGCACGAGCACGTCACCCGCAGGAATGGTCGTGATCAACGCCAGTGCCGACAAAAAGCCGACGCCGATGCAAGAGAATGCGCGGGGCGAAATCAATCGCTTTAAGCTGCAAGATTTCATCAAGGAGAAGTCCAAGGAAGGCGTTGCCAACATCACGCAGGTCTTCTTATCCTCGGAGAAGGCTTGCAATGATACAGCGCCGCGCATCTTCGGTGATGGCGCCGTCGAGAATCAGCTCAGGTACGTGGACGCGACGTTGAATCGCATGGACTTCTTGCGCTTCATATTTGTCCACCCGGGGAACGAGGAGAGCTTCGGGCTGGTGGTCCTCGACGGGGCAGGTAAGACCTCACTCCAGGCTGCGGTAAAGGCGCTGGCCGTGGTGGATGCGGCGCTGGAGGCGACGCCTGGCCCAGACCCAAACGCGTTGAAGATCGTTCCAGCGGCGGACGTGCGGAATAAGATCAAGTTGGCGCAGCAGGCCTTGGCAAGCACATCAACGACAGGACAGCGCCAGTCGCTCTTCACGAAAGCCGGGTGGGACAACACCAACGCGAAGTTCGGAGATGGCAACGGCTTCACTCAGATGGAGTTCCATCGGTTTGCACGAAGCGTCCGCGAGGTGCGGTACCAACTCGAGACTACGCTGAAGGCCCGCGACGATCCGGGAGTGGGAAGGCTGGGTGAGGCCATCGACGCAGTGGACGAGGTCATGAAGACTAAGACCTACACAGGGGCCAAGATTGAAAATATTACAGCCATCATGAACAGCGACGGGATGCAGGAGATCGTGAAGCAGTCTTTCGTCCAGTTCGCGCTCAAGTCCATGGAGTGGACCGCGGCCGATGCAGATGATGGCGCCGTCAAGCTCGGTGGCCCGACTTCCCCCCTCTTCGAGAGCGGCATAGTGCAATTTAAGGAGTTGCTCAAGCTCTCGTTCTGCTCGCGCCTCAGCAAATTCCGCTTGCTCTCTCTCATCGCCGCGAAGAAAGACCTGGGCGCGGCGATGCCGATCACCAACCCCGAGGACTTGCCCGTGTTCTTTCGGTTTAACGAGTTCGACATGATGGCCAAGTACGCCACAACGGAGGACCAGGGCCACGCCGTGAAGAAAGCAGTGACCGATGCCACCGCCTTGATTGCTAAGCTTACCAAGGTCTGCTGCGCTGGCATCTCAGAGTGCCTGAACAACGTCTCAGGGTTTGACAAAAAGCAGAAGAGAGCGGGAGGCTTCGAGAAAGCAGGCGGGCGCCGAGGCACTGAAGAAACCGAAGGAGGAGGAAAATAGAGCAAGTGCCGCGGCCAAGAAGAACGCTCAGGAGCGCCAGAACATCGAGCAAGCCGAGGTGGCGCTGCCAAGCCAAGTGCATGAAGTGATTGAGGACATCCGTAAGTACGACACCGAGGCAGATGTGAAGGATGCGCTTGCCACGAAGAGCCTCGATGCCAATGTGGGCATCCCGCGCATCGTAATGGAGCGCAACTGCATGTCCACGATCGTGCAAGAACGCTCGGTCAAAGCGGCAGTGGGAGTCTTCAAGATCCAATGCCCCAGCTCAGTGCAAGCCAGTAAAGATGGCCGCGGGCAGACCCCGCTCGCCAACGAGCAGAAGGACCACATCCGCAAAGCCATGCTCGAGTCCGGACCAGGGAGGACGATCGAGTGCAAGTCCACTGGAGCGAACGACCCGAACGCGCTGGCCGTGATATCAAGAATCGGCCCTGAGACCTAATGCCCTCTTGGACACGGTCCGTGTCACATCCACCTCCAACTCTCCCCTTTGCCTCTCCCCCTTCCTTTGTCCTTCGCCTCTGCCCCTCCCTCTATCCTTCGGCGATGTCTCACCCCTTCGTTCTCGTCTTCCTCCTCTCGGCATCCTTCCGCCTTCGTTCCCCTCGCTCCTCGTCGTCGTCGCCCCCCTCTTTCCTGGGAGCTGGGAGGGAGGAGGGAGGCGAAGGGAGAGGAGGGGGAGGCTTCGGAAGCTCCGACGAACGAGGGAGGGACGAGGACGGATGAGGATGAGAGGGAGGAGGCCGAGGAGATCGGAGGTTGTAGTAGGATGAGGAGGAGGGGGAGGAGGAGGAGGAGGAATAATGTCGTCTTCGCCGCCCGTCGCCATCGTCGTCGTACCAGCGTCGGACGTAGTCGCGTTCGTCGCCCCGTTCGTCGCCGCCGTCGCCGCCGTCGTTGTCGCCGTCGTCCTCGTCGCCGTCGTCCTCGTCGTCGCCGTCGCTGTCGCCGCCGTCGCCGTCGTCGTCGCCGTCGTCGTCGGGTCGCCCTCGCCCTCGCCCTCGCTCGCCGCTGGCCTTTCTCAGGGGGGCGGCCCGGCCGCCAGCCCCCTCTGGCCCGTCGGGGCCCGATGGTGCTCTCCAAGTTCCGGAGGCACGAGGCGCGCGGGGGAGGAGGAGGAGGAGTAGGAGTCGGAGGAGGAGGAGGAGGGGGAGGAGGATAAATACCAGAGGGAACCTAGCATGCATCAGCGATGCTGCAATGCATCCTCCAGTCCAATATCCCATCCCCCCTCCCCCTAAATACCCCTGGCCCCTGAAATCCTAGAAACGAGGGGGAGAACAAGAGTAAGGTAGAGGAGAGAAGAGAGAGGAGAAAAAAAGATGATAAACAAAGAGAAGAGGAAACACTAAGGGGATAAAGTACCATAAAACAAACCCATGATGCGCCAATAATGCTGCAATACACCCTCCCAGCCGAAGTCCCCTCCTCATCAGTTTTCGCTGCGGGTCCCACGCCGCATTCAGTTGCCGTTTGGGCTCAATTCGACGCAACCTGCGCGCGCGTGGCTGAGGGCCCGCCCTGACAGAGCGCGCCCGTGCAAGACCAATATCAACAAAGATTCCCCGTCTAGTCTTTACCAGCCGTTGGTCAAACGCGATTTGAGCAATATTTATCAGGACGGCCGCGATGCATCTGGCAAGGAGTGGTCTCATGCATGCGAGGGCTTCGCAAATCATGTCGTCGGTGCTCTCTTGTTGCGGCCTGTCGCGTGTGCTGCGCCTCTCAGTGTCCTCACGCAGCAGCAGAGAGCTGCGAAGAGTTTCTGGGACTGCTCAGCGCGGGGTGGCCACGATATGCTTATCTTTGAAGTGCTGCGAAACGAACTCATAGACAAACAAATCGCTCAGCCGTCTTCGCTCGCATAGATACAGACTGGAATGTTCTGGAGAATGACTCGTGCCAGCGCAGACCTTTTGGGGAATTGCCAATCGGGCGCGCCCACTGCAGGGGCGCACGTGAAAGACATGTTGCAATCGTGGGGCGAAGAGACTGGATGCGAGGACCTGGATGGTAGGATTGTGTTTGATGTACCTCTGCCCCACGCAATGCTGCTGAGACACGGTGCCTGGGCAAATTGCTTGATTCCCTTCCCAGCAAGCAGGCGACTACAGCGATCACTAGGACTATGGCACCTCCGAGCCATCCTACATGTTGAACGTCCTCCTGCTCCAGAGAACGTTGGCGCTGAAGGTTTCTCTGTATCATCACCTGGAGGGGTGCTTCAGATAGCAGACTCTTTACGCCAGCGCTGCCAAAGCATGGGCGACAACGCTGAGCAGCGACAGAAAGCAGCCGAAGATGCTCAGCGTCTGATTCCTGTGTTGGATAGAGTGTACAACGGTATGGTTTTGGACTGCGCAGCATTATCCAAAAGCTTCTATGCAGCTGAAGTCATTGTGAAGTGTCTTTTATTCAGCGGCACCCTGAAGTCCACAAATAATTATCAGAGAGCATTAGAGCGTGCCATTGACGCAGGTGTACCACATGAAGATCAACGGGGTTACCTCCTTGGCTTGCTGAAGGGCCCTTTCAAGCCGCCGTCGCCGTCAAGATTGCACCACCATCGGTTCATGTTGGTGTTCGGGTGGTGCAATTACCAGGGCTACTTGAACGATATATTACTCGGAGACGGGCCCGGAGAGGCGATGCGCTGGATGACCATGGATGCCTCCCCACAAGCAGGCTGGGATTGGCTTCTTTACGGCCACATTACGACTACAATGGCCAAGGCACTGCCATCGTTTACGAAGGCGAACGAATACATCCTTGCATGTCGTGGTTGCCTTGACCAGGACCCTGATGAGATCGGCGACGAGATGGAACATCGCATATTGGAGCTTCGCAACGACCTGAAAGCAATCCTCGCACTCAAGCAGGGCACGCCCGTGGCCGTGGGCAGTGGCAGGGCGGACATGCGTTACAAATTGCACGCGCACGTCCACGCTCAACGCCTAGTGTCTTCATCTTGGGAATCCGCAGCGCAGCTTGTCAACGCCGCCTTCACATGCACGGGTGATATGGGCGCTGAGTCCAGGCTCTTTGGTTATAAGTGTAAGTTTGTTGATTTATACGGACCTTGGATTACGAATCAAAATGCCGATCGCGGCGGGGGCGCTCCTGCGCCGCTTGCGCCGTTCGATTTTCAACCGGGTGCCCCTGCCCCCGCTGCAGCTGCTGAGGCCAATGTGAGCGAGTTTGAAATTGAACCAGAGCAACCGCATCAGGAGCAAGACCCGCACGAGCCACGCTGCGATGGAGACATCGACTGGAGCAGCCTAGGTATTGAGCTGACACGTGGGATTTACATATCAAGCGTGCTGCACATCGTCGCGAACTGTATTAAGGATTTGAATCTAGTGTTGGAGAAGTGGGGCGATTTCATAGAGGAGCTACGCCACGTGTGCCGACTACTCGCTCGAAAATGGTCCAGACAACGTTTGCTTGAGACATGTTTCAACGAGCTCCCTTTCAGCCACTATCGCAACGACTACGCAAGCTTCAGTTCTGGGGTCTACGAGGGACGATGGACATCGGTATCGCATGCTGTCGGTCAGTTGCTTTTGTTGGGAACCTCGTTGAGGGCTGCGTTGAGTAAGCAGAAGTACACCCTTGGACGTAGCCGCAATGCTCGACGAGATCAAGATGACAATCCAGAGCACAACATCAACTTAGAGATAGCTGATAGAGCCATCAACTCGAAGGTTTTCTGGGCATAGGCTTACATGATCGACGCGGTGGGCGAGACAATGGACATGGCCATGCAATGGGCGGAGTCTGCCCATGCCATTGGAAATCGAGAGCGTTGCAAGGCCCCCAGAGACATGCTGCAGACGTAGTTCGCCGACGAAGGTTGGCTAGAAAATGCCCTTGTCCACTTCAGACGTCGCGGGCACCGGAGATGGCCGCTGGAGGTTTGAACACTGTGCTCCGAGCTTTGTGGCACAGAACGCAAAACGAGCTGTGCCTGCACCCGTGCTTGATCGACCTCTCTGCTCAGGAGATGCCTTATTCCTCCCTGCCCGTCTCGTTATTCCCCTTCGCTCCTCCGCTTCCCTCCTCTCTCTCTCTCCCTCTTCGTCCTCATCCCTCTTCTCATTATTGTGCGATCCCCCTCCCCCCCTCCAGAGTCAGTAGTCTCCTGTCTCCTGCTCATCACCCCCTCGAGGATAAGGCATCTATTGTGGCAGAGTTTGGTAGAGCACGGAGGCGCTGTCAGCTCACTTTGCAGGTCAAGCTGTCGTTCTGGAGACAATTGCCATGGGTGTTGTTCGGGGTAGCCCACCATGATGTCCAAGTGGCTCGTCGCTGTATTCAACGTGGCATCGCTTTATACCCGACTTGCTCAGACGACGTGCGAAGGCACCATCTTGTGTCGGCTATGCTTTCTCCTGGGTGTGTCGGCCACGCGCAGTGCGTGATGTTTGCATCCGGAAGCCCCCTGGGCGAGCTGCCAGCCTTGGAGAGATTTGCAGCGCAGATGAAGTTCGCAACTATTTGCGAAAAGTGGGGGGCCCAAAAAAGCAGCATGTATACCCGAGGTCCCGAGGTCACCGAAAGTCCAGGATCCAGGATCCAGGTCTCATCCGCGGGGACTCCCCATCCCCCAATCAGATCCAGGATTCAAGGATTCAGGGCTGTCGGGCTTCAGGATTGCCTGGGGAATCGGGGGGGAATGGGTGGCAGAAGCGATCTGAATCCTTCCAGCTTCCAGGGCGCGCCCGCCTCCTTCCTCCCTTCTCCTCCCCACTCCTGCTCCGCCTCTTGCTCCTTATGCCTGATGCCCCTGCTGCTGTTCCCCCTGCTGCTCGCTGCCCCTCTGCTTCGCCATCCCCACTCCTCCTCCGCCAGTTCCCAGGTTGATCGAGAGTCGCCACTCTCTCGCCAGCAGGGCCTTCAAGTTGGCACCGTCGGCGAGCTCGTTGCACCTGGCTTTCGCGCAAGTGGTTCCTGAGATAACCGAGGCTCTGGAAACTGAGGGCGCAGCTTTTTTGGATTCCGTGGGGCCTCGATGCCAAGCTATGCGGCAAGAAGGGAATGCATTGAAAGCTTTAGGTATGTGGCATCATCCAGTCCGGATCAACACCCCGACAACTAGCGAACGCCTTCTCGGCAAGAAGTACCGAGACACAGCGGTAGAGATAATATTTTATGTTGACGGCCCCAGTCTGATGAGGCGACTACCCCATGATCTGTTCGGCGATGACCCTGGGGGCGGCGGCGGTGGGGGAGGGCCTAGCGGAGGCGGAGGCGGCCCTGGCAGTAGCAGTGGCTTTTGCGGTGGCCTTGGAGGGAGTCCTGGAGGGGGTGGAGGTGGTGCTGGGCACGGCGGTGGATCGGACGTGCCCGGCAGTGGCTCTCTCCCTCATGCTGGAGGGGGGCATCCTGGGGGAGATGTGGGCTCTGGAGGCGGCGGAGGTCCATGCCCTGGCGCTGACATCGATGGAGCTGACGGCGAAGGGCCCCTGTCGTCTGGGAGCGTCTTGGAGAGTTTATGTGTGAAGCATGTTGCCACTTTCCTGAAAGAGACGTGCGCCTCGTCAAGTGATGTGTTGTCTTTGGGGCCTCGTTTGGCAGCTCCGAGTGATGCGATCTTCAGGCAGCTCGGGGAGTTCGTTGACCCAGACCCAGAAGTTCACCCAGATGATTGCGAGTCAAAGCCAGATCTTGATTCCGCTTTTGAACGGGAGGACGGGCAGCAGTGCGAGGATGAGGAAGATGAGCCCGAACCGCCCGTCGAGCAGTGCGGAGTCACGTTCTTCAGCATCAACAGATCAGGTATTGAAAGAATGGTTGTACCGAAAATGGCTCCTAAGGTCACGCAGTCTGAGGCATTCAGCATCAGCGTTCATCCAATCCTGGAGCTCCGAAGGTCTGTTTGTGTCCGAACGCTCACGAAACCTGAGCACCACCATGCCTATCGCTAGAGCCAGATACGTAGCCCCCCAGGATTGCTGATAAGAGTGAAGGGGGCGGGCGGGCGGGCGCGGCGCTGGCGACGCACCCGCGACCAACCCGTCTCGAGACCCGCCCGCGACCCATCGGCCCCGCCACCCACTCGTCTTGGATCGGGCCCGAGAGCCCTGGGGGGCCCGAGAGGGTCCCAGGAAAGCCCAGGGAGCGCCAAGAGGGCCCCAGCAGAATCCTCACTGCGGATCCCCACTTCAGCCACGCACCCAGAGACATTATAAGACAGCTCGGCCCCCCCCACTCTGACTATACTCATGTACTGCCTATCCCTAACAAGTAGCTGGTATGACTTAACCGTGTAGGTAAATATCAAGCTGCCTACGGCAAGTCCCGCCACCCCACCTGGGTCGTGGGTTATAGTCCTCTTGGATGTTCGTTGGGATGTCGTGGGAAGCCTCTCGAGGGCCTCTTGGAGGCAAGTTTGAAGCCTCTTGGGGGCCATCTGGGGGCCTCTTTGGGGCCTCTTTTGGGGTACTTGGGTGCCTCGTAGGGGCATCGAGCCTTGTGGGGCCTCTTGGAGGCCTCTTGGGGCCTCCTGGGGCCTTATTCGGGCGGAAAGCTCGAATTGTCGGTTCGTGTTGCCCCTCTTGGGCCCCGTTTGGGGCCGCCTCGGGGCTCTCTTGGGCTTTCTTGGACGCCTCTTGGGCTGTCTTGGGCCCCTCTTGGGCCGTTTTGGGGCCCTCTTGGGGGCCTCTTGGGCCGCCTTGGGGCGGTCTTGGGGGCCCCTGGGGCCGTCTTAGAGCGACGGAAGCTCGAAAAAGCGATAACGTGAAAAACAATGAACAAGCACAATGGAGATCAATGATTGTTGCGTCTTCAGGCCCTCTTGGGGGTCCTCCTAGAGCGCCCATGAGGCTTCTTGGGGGCCTCTTGGGCCGTCTTGAGGCCATAGTGGGCGTATTGGAGCGCTCTTGGGCTGTCTTCGAAGCCTCTTGGGCGGCCTGGGCATGCTTCCCGGGCCGTCGCGGAGGTCTCGGAGAGCCCCAGGGAGGCGCCATGGCCGCTCAGGGACCCCCGGAAATAGGGGGGTGCAGTCAGAACTCCGCGGCACGGAGGGTGGGGGGTCTCTTGGAAGACTACAGAAACCCTGCCAGGCAGCACTTGGTATTCTTCCACGCCTCAACGCGCAGGCGCGGTGGTGGATTAAAGTACCTTCGTTGGGTAGATAAGCCATGAAGTATGCAGCCCCCCAGGTTTGATGATGATCATGGTGCGGGCGTAGCTCGCATTGCTTTGGAAAGCCTGGATGGGCGCGCCCTTGCAACGAGTCACGTCTTCATTCCGTCATGCGTGAGCTTTCCAGACATGCAGAGTTTGAGGACTTGGAAGCTGGGCGCATCTCATTATAGCTTTGGTTATGAGGTTCCACACAAACTGGCAGAGCAGTCTCAAAGCCTCTTGCAGGGTGTTCTTGGTGCGCGCGCTTCACCAAGTGGTGTGTTCACGCCCTCTGGTCCTAGTCAGCATGCACTGTCAGACGCAGCAGGGTTCTTCGAATCAAAGGGGCACTTGCAACGATCAGGCAACGCATGGAAGATGACACGGACGGGCGAGATGGCCTTGACCATTAGCTCCTTCCTGACCGGCGGCGATGTTGGTCTACGTGCCCGAAAGGGCACGCCACTGGAGGGACTCGCGATGTTTGAATTGTTGTTGTTGTTGATGGGCAGTGGGTGGTCAGCCGCCATTCCGATGCAGCGTCAGAAGCGTGCTGACATCGCATATAAACCTGGTAGAGACAAGATCATATATGTAAAGGGAGAAGATACATCAAGGTTGTATCTCATTGCTTTACTTCGAGCGAAAGATCATGGGCAGCCTGTGCAACCTTTTCGCACCGCCAAAATATTATACCTGGGTCCTGGAGGGAAAGGAGTGGCACGAGCAGAAACGCAGTTGTACTTTTAAATTCAGTGCTGAAGGCGAGGGCGCTACAGAGCCTCCCCGAAAAAAAGGTCCGGCGGGCGGCTGCAGCTAAGAAAGCTCCAAAGCTTGCGAAGCAGTTCTACGAGGTAGGCGCATCAGGTTCTTCGAGCGAGCACCACGACTCAGTGCATTTGGAGTTCTCAGTGGCGGGAGAAGGCGAGGAGTCCGAGGAAGAGAAAGAGGAGGAAGAGGGGGAGCCAGATGTTCAGTCTGAGAAGTCTGAGCCGAAGTCCAAGAGTGAGAAGTCAAGTAACAAACGGAGTTCCTCTTCTAGCTCATCGAATACGAGTTCGTCTTCCAGCTCATGTAAGAAGAGTTCTAGCTCTCCGAACCGGGATGATGATGAGTTGGAGCCGCCGCCAGATCCGCTACCACCTCCGCCCCATCCCCATCCAGTTGATCCAAAAGGCGGTGGAGGCGGCGGTCATGGAGGCGGCGGTGCGATACTTGATACTACCATTATCTGGCGTGGGTTCAAGTTCACGCCTTGCTTTGGAAAGATGGTCAACCTATAGGGATGGAGGCAACTTGCTACGCTTATGCACACGTTGACAAGACATGTTGCCGAAGGCGTAATTATGCTGCACATGGCGGGCCTGACAGAGTGATGTTGATGTTGAAGAATTGGTGCCTCCGCGCAGAGAGATACGCGGACGCAATGTCGCACACACAGTGGGCACCGGACATTGATGAGTTGAGCGCCGAGCAGTGTGAAACGGCGCCATTACCTGTGCTGCGCGAGGTGCGCAGGAAGCATCGTAAATGAACAAAAGAACAAAACACGTCATCCTCATATCATCAGTACCAACATCATCGTCACCATCGCCATCCTCATCTTTATATCAATTATGTTAGTAGCCATCGCCATCTCAACATCGCCATACGTATCGTAACGTACACCCGGTGTCATCATCATCAGTACCATCGCCATCACGTTGGCGGGACATCCTACACCTTAAAACACTGGTGCGGCTCTTGAGCTTCCCTGGTCCCTGGTCCTTGGTCGGCAGCCCCTGCAAGGCTCTCGTGAAGGACGGCCCAACCCCTGACGGCGGCGGCCCTTGTGGGCCAAGCCGATTTTGTCGGCATAGGGCGGGCGCAGCATCACGCGCCTCTGTGGAGCCCACTTGGAGCCCTGGGGGGGGAGGAGGAGGTGGGGGATGGCTCTCAGAGGCAGCAACCCGCCCGTGACGAGCACGGGCAGCTGCCGCCTCCCGCGTACAGCGCCGCCGACCTCCGAACAGCGCGTCTGTAAGGTCTTTCCTGTCCGCGTCTGAGGCCCTGCCCGCTCCTGTCTCGTTGCCTGTTTGGGGGTCTCCGAGGGTGCAGGGTTCCTTGCCCTCTTCCCTCATCGCCTCTCCCCTCATACCCTCATCCATATCCACTCCCCTTTGGCTGCCTGGCCGCCCAGCCAATTGGTCAATCGCTCCAGCGCTCCAGCGCCCCCCTCCTCGACCTCTGCGTTCTTTACTCTCATATCCCATATCTCATACCCATGAGTCCCATTACTCCTCAGGCATCCTTCTCCCTGAGCTCACTCTCCCTCCTATTTCTCACTCCTCTCTCCTCCCCTCCCTCCCTCCTTCTTTGCTTCCTGATTCCTGATTCGTCCTCCTCCTCCTCCTCCCCTCCTCTCCTCCTCCCTCCTCCTAGCCTCCTAGGGCCTAGGGCGCGATCCTGCGCAGGGGACTTAGTGGCTCGCAGGGGGGGGGGGGGGTACACGGATGTCGAGAATGCACGATCAGACCACATGTCACTAGAATGGCTTCGCATGTGCCCTCGCTCGCACCAAGTGAGTTTTTCGCTCTGTTTTCGATGTGGTTTGGTGCAATTTGGTGTGATTCGGATTATTTCTTAAGTTTTTCAATGATTTAGCAGTTTTTGGTGGGATTCGAAAGTTTTCGGAGGTTTTTGTTATGTTTCAATGGTTTCAGCTTCTATTTGTATTGTTTCGCTGATTTTCATAACATTCCATATGTTTTCACTTCGGCACGCGCGATTTTCACAATTCTTGATGTTTTTTGGACTGAATCCACAGAAAAACCTTCAAACACTCAAAATGAGCTCTAAATGCAAGGGTTTGGTCAAAAATCGACCAAATCCTTACAAAGTGGTCGAAAAATGTTCAGGTTGCTTGTTTTTTTTTGCGTTTCAGGCCCCAAAACCAACCCCAAAGTCTCCAAAACGAACTTCCCGCTTCCCAGGGCTAACTTCCCGCTTCCCAGGGTAACTTCCCGCTTCCCAGGGCTAACTTCCCGCTTCCCAGGGCTAACTTCCCGCTTCCCAGGGCTAACTTCCCGCTTCCCAGGGTAACTTCCCGCTTCCCAGGGCTAACTTCCCGCTTCCCAGGGCGGTGCCCCTGCTTCCTGCCCTCTGCAAGCCCAGTTTTGTCAGTTTTGGTCAGTTTTGGTCAGTTTTGGTCAGTTTTGGTTAGTTTGGATCAGTTTTGGTCAGTTTGGGTCATTTTTGATCATTTTGACTAGTTTTGGTGCAAAACGCATCGAAAACAATGTGTTGCTTCATTTTTGCAATGAAAATGATCGTGTTCAACGTTTTGACATGAAAAACATGATTTCTTATCTGTTTGAGTCGCGAGGGAGCAATTCGGTATGAAAATCACCAGATCGGGTCGGTTTAACTGGTTTGGGAGCGCTCGTTACGAAAAATGACGAAATCGTTTAATTATTTGATGTTTTCGTGAGTTTTGTTTGTTTTGCTTTGTTTCGACAGCTTTCCAACATAAGTATTGATTGCATGATGCTGCCATTCGATTTCGAAGGAATGTAATATATTCCATATGGTTATTGTAACAACGCTAAGGATCAAGTAGCATGTTGTATAAGGCCAGACTAAGCCACGACAGTCCTCATGAGGCCTCAGGGTGGTCCTGGGCTCATCCGCGTGCGCGTGTCCCTCGGGCCAGAGTCACCCCTGGGCCCCAGAGCCCCAGGGGCCCAGGGGTGTAAGTTGGGGAGGGCTGAGCACTGAACGAGTCACCCCAGGGCCCTGGGGCCCCAGGTCGAGACTCACTCACCACACCACTCACCCTGTCACCCTGGGGTGCAGGGGTGTCGGTCGGTCCCCTCACCCTCTGGGGGGCCTGGGGCTTGGGTCTTGGGGCCCCAAGGTCTTGGGGTGTCGTTCGGCCTCCTCACCCACCCCTCACCCCTCGCCCCTCGCGCCTCACACCTCACACCTCGCACCTCGCACCTGGCCCTGGGGGGTGGGGCCATTAACGCTCCCCAGTCCCCAGAGCCCAGAGCCCAGAGGCCCAGGGCTCAGTGCATCAGCGAGTTTGGGGCTCAAGACTCCCAACATGTAGGCTGGGGTCAACTGTGGGGTGTTGACTGTTGACTGCTCGAGATCATGAGAACGCTTAGCACTTTGGCCTCATGTGGGTTAGCCTTCGTAATATTCGGGGGCTGTGCTCTTTATGGTTTTGCTCCAGCTTCTCTGGGGGCCCTGAGGTTATCTTGAGGAGCTGCCTCTCGCCTTCCTCGCAGGGCATCATTAATTGGAAGACCGCGGTGGGGGGCCACTCTGTAGGAATCCCATGGCAGTCGGAAGTTGTTGACAGGACATCGCGCCACATTGTCGACGGCATCCAGGGCTCCAGGACACCTGCCCAGAGCTCCCAAACTCCCCAGACGATGATGACTTTGCTTTCAACTGACCAGACCATCAGGGCGCGTATGAAGCACCTTGGAATTCCCACTTCCCACCTTCCCACGTCCTTGTGTCATGTGGTCATGCGCCCCTGTGCGGCTCCACGTAGGAAGATGATGAATGATGAGAACAGGGAAGAGAAGGATGAGGAAGGAGGAAGGGGGCAGAGGGGAGAATCGGAAGGAGGAGGAAGGAGGATCATGAATCACGATGATGAGGACGAAAGCTCTGGCGCACCTGGTGCTCTGACTCTGGCGAGGGGCGAGCGTGCCAGCGTGAGGCGTGAGACTCGTGACTCGTGAGACATGATATGATCAGATGAAGGGCGAACAGGGAGTTGCCATTCCCCAATTAAACTGGGGGAGGGGGCTAGGATCTTCCTCGCCCGATAGTTTTATTCCTCACTCCTCATCCCTTCCCTCCCCCCTCCTCCAACTCCCCTGCCCCCTCTCTTCCCGCCGCCGCAGGCGGCGCGTTTCGTGGAGGAGAAGAAGAGGATCGCGCTGGAGCTTGACGATGTGATACGGCGGAGCCGAGGACGCAAAGGACCGACCTCGCAGGATGAGCTGAGCCGGTGGCCGGTGATGCTTGCCAGCATGACGTCCCCCGGTCGCGGCAACATCGGGGAGTCCGCCAAGGAGCGCGCCGAGGTGAACTTGAAGGGAGGCTTGATCTTGGAGTCGGACTTCACAGGCCAGATGCGCGCCGAGACAGGCATCCGCATGCAGATTCGCGGAATGAAGATTGTTGGCGCCAAGGTTTCCGAGGATATGTTCAAATCATGGTCCACGTGCGACAGCGGCCAGGTGTGCCAGAAGGTCATTGGGATGAGCTTCCTTGCGCACAACGGCCCATGACACCTTTTTGGCCAGATAAACGACCACCTGCCAGCACACGCTGAAGATGAACTTCAACGACGACGGCCTCCTACCTATCGAGATGAGAAGCGTAGCAGTGTCAGTGCAGAGGAAAGAAAGCGGCGACTTGACGAATCCCGTGATGCGCATCAAGATCAGGCCAACTACTTGAGACAGAACCGCGCGAAGATATCCAGGCCGGGCAGGCTTGCCAGCTGCTTGATCCACGATAAGATGTGCCCGCGAAAGTGGCAGAGGATAGGGGCTTTGTCAGATCGTGCCCAGCCGCTCGCGTGGAACATGAGTGGGCCAGTATGCTTGCCTTGGACCGCGCACGGTGACAGCAAAGGCTTGGCACACGAGTCGACCGAGTCCTGGAACGCGTTCATTGACGCTTTGCTGGAGGACAAGCCTGACCGGGCCACAATCGAGAACCCCGACCGCATGCCCATCAATGTCCTGACCGACGAGATCTACGAGGCCAAGAAGAGCAACGACTTCTTCGTCGTCCCTCTCATCCTGGATACCACGGTGGGTTTTTTTTGCGCTCAAACCCGTCCTCACTTTCTGACTTTCTGAGGGCGGGGTCGAGCTCCCAGGTTCTAGATTATCTAGTCGAGGGCTTCAGTCCTTGCGAGTTTTCTTTCGGGTTTGAAATTTGAAGGAGGTCCGGGGAGAGAGGAGGAAAATGGCCATGAGGAGGAGGAGGAGGAAGAGGAGCAGCGAGGGAGGAGGGTGAGGGGGCTTAGAGCTGCATGACAAAATACCGACTCCCAGGTTCTTGGATGGCCAGCGCGTCGCAAGAGAACGTGGCGCACACTAGTGAATCAAGATACGATGATATGGCTTGGCCCTCGCAGCCCCGCAGATATACAGAAGAATTTCGACACTCTCTTTAGAGTCAGCAAGGAGATGGCCGCGGACGGCCTGATAGTATCTAGCGATGGCGAGCACTACGAATGGATTAGATCGTTGGTAAGGCCCAGGGCAACTACTACCGCGACGGTGAGATGGATACTATTTCACCGAAGAGTCTCATGCCACACTGCTACCATACTATTCGTTGTCTCCGAGATGTCCGCCAAGCCCTTGCCGTCCTAAGTCCTAAGCGATGAACTTTCGGATGCACAGGGCCTCTACGGTCGAGGGTTGAAATGGGCGGGTTGTTAGGCTCTTGCTTCCAAGTCGCCAGTTTCGCTGCAGATAGATATAAACAAGTACAGATGTGCACGTACTTGTTGCTGCATTGGCAGCAGCGGATCTTTCAGGACCTCTTGGCGCAGTACAATCATGGTGACAAGGAGGCGTGCTTCGTGGCCGACTACAGTCAATCTACGAAGCGCGGCCGCTCAGGCAGCGCATTGCCAACAGTATTGCGTTCATCGATGTTTTACTCGTTTTCCTCAAAGCGTTTCTTCGCCCCGAAGGACATCCTGTTCTCTCAAGGTTGGCCTGTGAGCGGAGGCGAGTATGTGGACGTGATTCCCTTCAGTCGCGCCGCGTTGTCTCTTCCAAAGGAGAGAAAGCTGATGGGGAACGGCGTGCACCTGGCGCACGTCGGAGCCACGCTCGTCTACATCATTTCGCACGTGTTGCGGAAGACCGACGCGCTTGAGATGATTCCAGTGATGCGTTCGCCTGTCACTTTGCCCATCAAGGAGTCCGACGAGGACGAGTGCGACGACGCCGAGGAGGCGACGACTCTTTTGATGAGGCCATCCCCAGAGCGCAGTGGAGAATCTTGAGCACTTGCCTTCAGCTACTCAGGCTTGTGTGGGGAGGGGTCTAAGCCTGTGCGTGGTAGAATGCTGCTGCACGCCATGCTTGGCGGCGGCGGCGGCGAGGCTATGGGTTGATTCTGGGAGACCAGCATGCTATGCATTCGAGTCTCGCGAACAACAATTTCGACAGTACAGCGTCATTCGCACTGCGAGTTTGGCCCCCTGCTGCTGAGGGGATCTGTCCCCTCCCCCCCTCCTTCTGAACGGATCTGACCCCTCCTTCTCCTGCCGGGCGCGAAGGAGGAGGATGAGGAGGGGATGTATCTATTAGCAGGAGGGGGAGGATGGAGCCGATCCCTTCGACCGACTGAGCCTTGAAGGCGGTATACGTAGCACGCCGCGATTGCGGATGAGAGGATAAGAGTGAGGCTGCGGGTGGGCACGCGCGGTGCTTGCGATCCGCCCGCGACTTGCCCGCCTCGCGACCCGCCCGCGACCCATCGGCCCCGCCACCTGACCGTCTTGGAGGAACCCGAAAGCCGAGGGGGCCCAAGAGCGCCCCAAGAGGGCGGAGGGAGCAGAGCCCGCAAACAGGAGGGAGTGAATGAGGGAGGAGACGCGTGCATCAGAGGGAGGACGGAGGAGGGGGTAGGGATGCTGTAAGATTTAAGACCGTTCGGCCTCTCACTCCGATCATCCTAGTGGCATCTCTCTCTCTCTCTCTCTCTCTCTCTCTCTCTCTCTCTCTCTCTCTCTCTCTCTCTCTCTCTCTCTCTCTCTCTCTCTCTCTCTTCTCTCTCTCTCTCTCTCTCTCTCTCTCTCTCTCTCTCTCTCTCTCTCTCTCTCTCTCTCTCTCTCTCTCTCTCTCTCTCTCTCTCTCTCTCTAGTCTCGGCTCGAGAGTGCCCTGCACTCAGACCGCAGCCGCGACGCGAAGCGCCCCGCCTCGGAGTCAGACTCCCAGGCCTCGCGAGACCGGAGGGGCCCCAGCAGGACCCTACTGATTCGCGTCACCTCTCCACACCAGAGTGCCCGCAGCAATGGCCCCCAAGAAGCCGGAGCGCCGTCGCTCTTCTAAGCAGCCTCCGAGCTCCCGCCCCACGCGCCCTGCTGCTGAAGGTTCTCTCCTTCAACGCAAGCAGGACTGCATCGCAGCGTTCAAGCAAGCGGGGTCTGACCGCCCCACGGCCGCCTACAACGGGCTCGCCGAACTGAACGCGGACGAGCTCCAGGAAACGTACGACATGCACAAGTCCAACACGAAGAAGCTTGGCAGCGCCCTGATCCGCATGTGCGCCGCCAACCAGATTAGCTACACGCTCGATCATCACCAGCGCAGCAAGCCTAAGCGCACTGGCGGTGACACATCACACCCACCAGCGGGTTCCGCACGTCTTCAGGCTGCGGACACCCAATTCATCACCTTGGACCCTGCCTTTTGGAAGGTCCCTGTCCTTGCCGAACCCGCCTCACCTGACGACGGCAAGACATACAAGCCCAGCATCAGCCTCCACGATTACGAGAGTGGTGAACGGCTGCTGCAACACCACCTCGAGCAGGGCAAGCGAGCCACGGGTCAGCTCGCGATTGCTGTCATGGGCCCGAAAAACGACAACTACGTCGGTACCGAGCTCGCCGTCCCCGTCCTGAAGCGTCACCCCAAGGCGCCCAAAGTGGTCCACACGCACGTCCCCGTGACCGTGTACCAGCTGGGCACCAAGGAGGTCGCCTGCACGGAAAAGGTAGCCGTCGCCACCATCGACCCTGCCGACCACGTCTGCTGGATTCGGGCGACCATACACGAGACCGAGGCCATTGCCGCAGTCCCCTCCATGCACCAGGCCTTCGAGGACCAGTTCTCGGGAGGTGCCCCCGTGAACGGTGGTCCACGCGCCAAGGGCCCTTTTCGAGGGGACTCCGCTCCACAGGACAAGGCGCGCCAAAACCAAAAGCACAGGGAGTCCAAGAAAGACGCTCGCCGCCAGGAGCTCGATAGTCAGCTTCAGGACACCTTCAAGGCCCTCTTCCACGGCAACTTTAAAGCCGTCACCATCCTCGAACCCTGCAAAAGCCTAGGCAGGTTTGGATCGGGCGTCGGAAAGAGGTCCCTGGCTGCCACCTTCGGCGTCAGTCTCCAAGCGGTCGACAAGGTCCTGGCGGGATCAGGGCAACTCGGTGCCACCTACGACCTCAGCAACGTAGGTGCAGACGAGCCCACCGCCGACAAGTATCAGACCGTTTGGTTCCCTGAGGACCAGCCCATCACGATGGCAGACGCGTTCCAGAAGTCGGTGGAGTTCAAGGCCCTGGGAGTCGTCAGGCACGGCAAGTCAGGCCTACTGGGGATCCGTGTTCCACGGGGGTCCGACGTCGCCAAGGCCGCTGCTGTCAGCATCCGCGGCTGCGAGGCTACCCTCGCCAAGACGCGCTACCGCATCACTGGCATTGCGGCACGCCACGCCACGCTGACCCAGCTCGCCAAGACTCTCACGGGCCCGTCCGTTAAATGGGACTGTGAGGTCTACCACACCGCCTGGGACCCAGCCACTGCGGCCCAGTTTGCCTTAGTGCGCGCTCATCGGCCCCCACTCACCTATACGGTGCAGGTCGCGGGGTGCCCCATCCCGTGGAGCATCACCGAGGCCCCGCTGGCTGAGGTGGTGCCGAAGCGGGACAACGTTACCATCGTCACGCCTACCACCATCACAGAGCCTGTGACGCCGCCAGCCGGTGGTGGCGGCTTTAGCCCCGCCACCGGCACACTCCTCACCAAAGCGGCCCAGAGCCCCTACCTCCGCGACCTCATGACTGCCACGCCCAAAGGCAAGGGCGTCGCACCGCTCCTGACCCCCAAGGAGGAGCCTTCATCCAAGCGCCACCGCTCCTCCAGCGGGAAACGCGACGCCACGCCGCACGCAAGGTCACCCTGCGCCCCAGGCCGCAGCTCCTCTGCACCCCCGCACGGCACGGACGGAGCCGCTGAACCGATGGCCGCCCCAGGATCAGGTGGCCATGACTCCTGGCTTGGCACGGCGGCGGCAGAAGGTGGGGGCCACACCGAAGGCGACGCTGCCACAGCCGCCGAAGTACCAGGCGACGTCGTCGACGTCGAGATCCTTTCATCAGGTGATGAATACAGCGTGGCCTCCCACGAACTCAACACCTTCGGCGAGCGCTTCGCATCGGCCTCTAAACCGCCCGATGCTGCCACGACCCGCATCCAGCACATGGAACAGCAGCACGAGCTGCTAGCCAACACGGTGGATAACATGCAGGTGCAGCTTGCGGGCGTTCTCTCCTCCCAGGCCACACTCACGGAGCACGTTTCAGGGCTGGAACGGGGGCTTGCCACCGTCGTCACCCAGCAACAGACGGCAACCGCCGACGCCGCTGCACTGCGCGGCGACATCCAGACCCTCCTCGGGCACCTCACGGGAGGCACCATCCACCTGCCACAAGTGGCCACTCTGGAAACTAAGAAGGAGGAAGCTGCAGCGGCCGCCGAACCCGTGGCTGCCTGCAGTTGGATCGACCAGCCAGGCCAGGTCACCCCAGGGACGGGGCCCCCAGGGGCCGACAAAGGCAAGGACAAGGGTCGGGCCACCCAGGAACCCTATTGAAGGTGCCTCAGAGAGCCCGCCTCAGCCCTCCGAGGAAGCGCCTTCAGAGGCATCTCTCCCCTCTTCGCGTCGTATCTCTTTCTTGTCACCTCATGTCTGTTTTGGCAGCAGCACGCGCAAGCTATCTGGTGTAGGGACACCCGTAGTCTTGCAGGGGGCGTGATTGTAGCAATGTACATGAGCATTCAGGGGTATTTGAGGACGTGTGCTGACATGCAGCTTTCGGCTCATCGCTCGCGCCGCCCGCCAGGCCTCGCCATCATGTGGCGCCTTGCCTGCAGCCTGGCCCTCCCCTCGCTAGCTGGAGCACACCCGTCTTCAGGCGGTGCGCCTCAGCACGGAGGAGAGGTTTTCCTGCGACACGCTGAACGTGGGACGCTCTTCTACCTTTACGATGACAGCATCTACAAATACGATCACTGCGCCATTTTGGACCCGATCGTGAACAGCACCGCCGCCGCGGGTCCGTGCGGCACCGGGCCGCTGGGCGCCATCGCGAGCGCCTGGCTTGAGCAGCACCAGGGGCCCCGCCCCACGCGCTGCCCCCCTGGGACTCCGACGGCTACTACGACGGCTACGGCGAGTACCAGCATGTCTCCTACGAGCACGCCCTCGTCAACTACGACACATGCATCGCAGTCTGCCCTCAGCTTGTCCTCGACCGTCGTGCAGCACATCCTCGACGGGGCCGCTGGCAAGGCCCAGGCACGCAGTGGCGGCTTCAGCCCCGCTGTCGTGCCCCGCTTTAGCCCCACGGGTCCCACTACCCCTCTGTGCGCCAGGGGCGAACCCGAGGAGGACCCCGCTTTCTGGCACCTGATGATGATCCGAGCACGGCTCATACCGTGCGCCGCGGCGTGGGCACCAGGTGAGGACCATCAGGACGTGTTCTGGGCATGGCTCGAGGACTGCGTCCCGCACATCCTGGCGACGCTCCATCTGCCACAGTACGACCACTTTTTCCAGGAGGATTCCGAGGAGAAAAACGACGCCCTGCGCCAGCGCACCGCGTTCGACATGTGCGAGGATATCTGGCACAGAGCGGGCCCCGACAGACAGCGCACCAACCGCAACCTCACTCGTATCCAGGGCAGCCACGAGTACCCCACCCGCTACTTTGGCCTCCTTCTGGAATACCAGGGCGCTCGTGCCCAGCTCGTCGGCCCTGAGGCTTTCGCGGCACCACTGCCGCCATACCTCTCACGGGCCCACGCCTTGCTGCCAAGAGGCCTCCCTCCACCCGACCAAGACGCCCTGGCGTATCTCGCGGATGCGATCCTGCACCACCCGCCAGACATGCAGCCGCTTGTCGAGGCGGAGCTCGCCGCGGCACCGATGGAACCGCTAAACCTACCACCGCCAGCTGGCCCCCTCGCCCAGCACGCCACGTGTGACCAGCCCGCGGCCGACGCCGAACCGCTTCTGCTCCAGCACATCGCGGCCAGCGATATCAGCAACATATCCCTGGACTCGTTCCACGTGTCGGACGATAGCCAGAACGACTCCATCCACGACATGGAAACCCAGGATCGCGACGGCACGACACCGCCAGGAGACACGGCCCAGCGCGACCGTGACAGCGAACCCTACACAGGGCGCCCCCTGTCGCACAGCAGTCCGCCCAACAACTCGGCCCAGGCCGACCCCAGCGCACAGCTCAGCGACGCCGAAGGCGTCACTGCCGCCGACGAGACAAGCCATTCCACTGCACCGCCAGCTCTCACCAGCCCGCGCAGTGGCGGCTTCAGCCCCGCTGCAGCATTGGCTGGATCTGGGCGTCTTCAGACCTCAGGTGGCAGGACCCCGCCCCGCACCCTTGTCTGCCGTGCTAACGCGACTGACTCCAACTCCAGCGCCGTCGACCACTGGCAGGCTGGCATCGACAACGACCCCATCGAGGACGCGAGCCCTGACGCCAGCGGCTCCTACGAGGCCCCGCACAGCGCAGCGGCCTCCCGACGCTGCGGCTGTCTCATCTGCCTCTTCGTGGCCACGTATGCCATCGTGGTAGCCATGCCGTACAAGGACCAGATCGACGGGTACCTGCCGACACCGAGCCGAGACCCCAGCTACCGGCAGCGACGACGACGTGAAGCTGCGGCACCAGGCCCATCCGTGTCCACTACGCCCCGACGCACAACGGCATACAACGCCACGCCCGCCTTGTGGGGTATTCTCAAGTGGACCAGTGCCAAACTCAGAGACATCGTCTCGGGCAGAGCCAGCGCAGTCGGGTCTGGCCTCGGGGGTGCCCTGAAATGGGCCAGCGGCAAACTCGGAGCTATTGCCACAGGCGGAGTGGTTTGCGGCCTTCTCCTGGTCGGCGCCAAACTTCTCGCTCAAGGAGCCGTCGGACACGTAGGAGCCCGCATCTGTGCGCGCGCCCTGGACTCACCCGCGGCCCAGTGGTGCCTCCGCTGTTGCCAACCGAGCAGGAGGCCGCGCGATGAAGCCACACACACAATGCCGCGCACGCATCCCGACGAACCCGAGAGCCAGCACGTGCACTCTCTTCGACACCCGCTGCTACAGGAACACTATGCTGCTGCAGTTGCCGCCGCAGTCGCCGATGTCACCACCGCCACCACCGCCGCCATTGTCGAAGTCACTGCCGCGGTATCGCGAGCCTCGTCTGTCACACCACGGTCGACCAGCCCGTCCCCGCGAGACGGCCCCATAAGCGGCGCGGCTTATGGTAACCCGCCGACTCACGAAGACGCCACAGCTCAGGCCAGCGACGCCGAGGCAAGGGAAACACGTGAGCGCACCCTCGACAGCCCGTGGTCCATCTTCCGACATGCAGATGCTCGTGGTTCCTCTTCCGACATGGACACCCAACCACCACGACGGCGAGCACGCTACGCATCACCCGCCAGGCCCCAGGCGCCTCCAGGCCCTGGTACGCCCCACCCAGCCCTCAGGCCACCGACGCGCAACTTACGCAACACCATCCAGCGCGACCCAGCGGTCCCCGTGCCGCCGACGAGCATCCTCACCTCCCTGTACCAGAACGGCTTTGCGCTTGGTAACAGTGGCGTGACTACAGAGGACATCAAAGACGCCCTGCGACTCCACGACCATCCTCGATTCACCCATGATCCAACGCTCCAAGCGTTGGCGCCGTGGACTGACATCATGCAGAGGCCCCCGAACCGACTCACTTGGGTGCTGGAAGACTCGGGCGGGAACTCAGGCGAGACGATCTTCCCCTACCTCACGTGGGACCTCCGTCAACCCACCACTGACACGCCCACGGTCTTCTGGCACGGGACCCGCGGTGACCTTGCGGCTCGTCTCGCTTTCAACGGAGGTCACCTCCTGCCGGGCCCCCGCCGTGAAGCGAAGGGTCGAACCGCCACAAATGTTGGCCGCACGTACGTGAGTGTGCACCCGTCGCTGGCCGCGTGGTACGCAGTGCCGCCTCACCCGCCCTGCAGCCTCGAAGACGACACCCTCGCGTGGGGACCCATCGCGCTCTGGATGTGCGAGGCTACCAAACCGCCGCGCGGTGAGAACTGGCACAACTTCGTGAAAGGGGAGGCTCACGGAGCGCGCCTCATCTACCCGCGGGTCCTGGGCCTCCTCATCCGCATGGACTGGTGTGCCCCCACTGAAGCTGCCTCCAGGTGCCGTGCCCTACCACAAGCCTATGGCATGGGCGACTGTGCGCACGCCCTCCACATTGCCGGCTACGATCACCCAGACCTCCGCGAGGCGGCTGAAGCCCGCGACCAGGAAGCTAACACCTGGCGCCGGCTGGACATCGCGGCAGCGTGGCCACCGCCGCAGGCACTATACTCGCCAGAGGCAGCGCGAGCATGGGCTACACAGCACTACGACACCGAAGCAGCCACCAGGGCCGACCCCAACCAGCCCCGTCCGCGCGCCTCGCTTCGCAAGCTCCAGCTGGACCCGCAGCCACTGATCGACCTGGTGTACACTGGCTTGCAGGCCGTCCCCGTGCGGGGGCAGTCCGACGCACGTGCGCCGCGCCCCAGCGGCTCCAGCCCTGGGGCCGCGTCTGGCCCATCGCACACCTATCAGGCAGGTGCCGCCCTGGGACACAGTCCAGACCGCTCATCGACGACATCGGGAGCCGACGACCGTCGTACGCCGTCCCTCATCAGCGCGGCCGCCGCCCTCGCCCGAGGACATGCCCGCCCACGGCGATCCGCCTCGCGTTCGTCACGGCAGAGCGGCGGAAACTCCACCTCGGACAACAGCGACATCGAGACGTGGGAGCACATCGAGACGGAAGAGGAGCCGACCGCCTACCACGTCCTCGCCTTCCACGTCCGCGATGTGCGGGCCCGTGTCAACGCCCCTGGCATCGAGGTCTGGCTTGACCCGGGCGAGCACCACGACGGCGCCTACTTACCGTGGGGGGCGACCGTCGTGGGCCACCGCGTTATCGACCCTGCGGTTGCGGGTCGCGACGGCTGGGTCATCCTTCACCACGACCATGGCGATACCACTACCAGGCTCTGGGCACCGACCCAAGTCCACGTCAAGGCGGACGACACTTGGCGCACGGTCATGATCCCAGCGGACCTGGGGCCCCAGTGGATCGAGCGCCATGCTGACGACGCTCGCCTCCCCGCGGAGGTGGTCCGCACTACAGGCCAGTCCTGGTTCGCCGACGTCTGGCCCTTGTGGGATCGACCCCGACCCCACCCAGACGACGCAGTCACCGACGAGCAAGCGCTCCCGCCCCTACCAGGACGCTGGACTTGCCTACAGTGCCGATTCCAATGCTGTCAGTATTGTGCTGCCCGCCGCAACGCGCAGCTCGGCACCTCAGGCCAACCAACGTGCCCAGACTGCTCCCTCAGCGGACTACGTGCACTTATGGACTGGTCCACGGACTACTCATGCAACAGCTGGACGTGTGCGTACAGCACCGACAACAGGGACTCCGACACATGCTGCCTCTCCAGCAGATGCCCTCATCCGCCTCGTCCGCACAGCCTGTTCGACGTCCGTGCCACAGGGATGCCTCCGCACATCCTCGCCCGCCAATACGGCAACGCGCCAGCCCAGCACGACCTCAAGGAACCCCCCCGAGCGCCTTCAGGCCCCGGGGGGGAGCCTCCACAACCAGGCCAAGCAGGTTACCAGGGTCAATGGTATCTACCACCGAGGCCGCGTCGCGTCCTCAAGCAGGGATTGCCCGACGGCACGAGGCGGCCACCAGGGTTCACAGGAACGGGGATGCCTGAAGACCCGTCTCCCGACCAACCGCTGTGGAGGGAAGGCTGCGTGCTCTTCGGCCCTCACCAGGCCCTCAAGGAGGACTTCATCTTCAACAAAACGGTCCGCCGACCTTACTCCCTAGCCATCACCAACATGCATAGGGATCGTGTCACAGTCAGGACCGTCTGCGAGTCTATCGCCGAGCGCATCCACACTACCCGCACCCGCTGGCGAGATGTGGTACTGTACTGGGATGCCGAGGGCGGCCCTGGGCCTCAAGCTCTCGACTACGACATGCGCCTCTGCGACGCCATGGTGAGCCGTGCCACGACCGAAGCCGAGCTGAACCACGACCGCAGCAACCGTGGTAGCTTCTGTCTCTATGGACCAGCGCACCAGCGAGCTGTGAACATCACGGTGCTCCCCGAGCCGCAGAACATTGACTACGTGGAGCATGTGCGGCGCTACTCACCCGTCGGGGAGACCTACCCAGACCATGCCTTCGAGCACGTCTATCAGGGCTGGCGGCGGCCCGACGTGCCCCCCATCCTCCCCGACACCCGCCCGCTCTCGAGAGCCGACCAGCAGCGCTACCAACAGCACCAGCAGCGCACCCAGCAGCGCGACCAACGCGACGCAGGTCAGCCGAGCACGCCACGCAACCGCTCTCCCGCGCGCGTCCCGACAGGCGACAGCGCGGTGTACGGCGGGGGCGCCGCCTATCACCGTGGCCCCATTGGCGCCAGGCCCGCGGCGGCAGGAGCAGCCGCCTCCAGCTATGGCCACGCCCCCCACGCCAGGGTGCACCCAGCGGTCATCGGCTACCCGCGTGCACTCGCGCAGGCTCCCCCACGGGCCACCTCGCCCGTGCCAGGGTCCACGCGTGCCTGGGGCCATTACCCAGGCCGCCACGACAGCACCGCCAGCAACCAGCCCGCAGTGGTAACCCCTGCGGCTTCAGCCCAGGGGGCTGCACCAAGCCGTGGCAGGACAGGGCGCCCTGAAGGATGGCGCGAGGCGAACGTGCGTGCCTGGCAACCGCGCCAACACACGCCCCCGCCAAACGTGGCCGCAGCGCTGCGCCCTGCCCAGGCAAAACCTGCCCCCCCTGAGCGCGAGCGGCAGCCGCTCGTCCCGCTCGTCCTCACGCACACCCAGGCGCACCACAACGCCTCCCCGCGGCACAGCGAGGGTAGTGCCCACCACGTCAGCCCCCGGCCCGACGCCGTCGACCCTGACCAGGCTGCAGCCTCGGTGGCGGGCGGCACAGGCGGCTCCCGCCAGCCCAGCCCAACACCCTGCACAGCGCCGATCCGCTCCCCGAGCAGGGCGGACTCTGCGCGCGCTAACGCCCAGGCGACCTCGCCACGTGACCGCCACACGGGCGGGCGCGTCCCGCGCAGCCGGTCCTGCAGCCGCCACAGCTCGCGCAAGGCCCCTGGGAGCTCCACGAGCTCGCCGCCCCGCGAGACTCAGGCTGATGGCCAAGCCCCCGAGGTGGTGCCACGTTTCGGTGCCAGCGCCATCGAACCTGGCCAGGTCGACCTCGAGCCGACGCCGTCCACGGACCAGGAGCTGCCACCGCCCACCCGCGTTGTCGCCCCCTTCGACGAGGCGCCGACCTTCGACCCCTTCAAGCACAAGTACTCCGTCAAGGGCCTCGCGGCGGGTTTCGGCGGCGGCTCACCGCTGCCCCCTCTGAGCCACGGCGGCGGCCCCGCCACCTCAGCCGCTGCCGCGGCAGCGGCGGCCCCGCGTGGAGTCAGCCCTGTCCGCAACGCGTGCCTCGCGGCAGCGGGCATGGATGAGGCTCAGCGCCAGGCCACCGACCGCGCCGCTCGCCACGCCCAGCTGGTGGCTGACGCGCTGGCAGAGCGTCCTCCGCCGCAGCCACAGGGCCCACCGCCCGAGGCGAGCGCAGAGGGCGCACACGAACAAGCTGTTCCAGCTGATGCTGCTCATCACGGTACTGACGGGGCGGGCGCGCCGCCGCAGGACGGACCAGCGGTGTCGCGTGCGCAGTATGTGCGCGCGCGCTGCGCCGCTGCCGCGCCGAGCTGCCGCCGCTGGTTTGCTTTTGTTCTTGTTCGCGGCAGGACGGATCGAGGAGTCGCCTCCCTCTCCCTCTGCTGCCGTCTCACCTCTCCTCCCCCCGTCCCCCACGGTACAGGAGTGAGGAGGATTTTTCGAGGCAGTTTTGCTGATGTTTATGAACCCCCCCCGGCGCAGCGTCGACCATGCCTTGCCTATACTTCTGGCCCGACGGCGGCTTCAGCCCCGTCCAAGCCAATCTGCCGCGACGCCATGAGCTCCTACTGTGGCCAAGCCTTCTACCTGGGTGAGGGCCAGGCTGCCCTCCACCGTGCGGGGCGTGCTAACCCCAGCTCCACCGACGGAGACGGGCCAGGTCGCTCCATCCACCTCGTCAGCCTCAACATCACGAGTCTCCCAGCGAACTGGCCAACCATCACCGCTCTGGGTGTCGACCACAACGCCGCAGTCATAGCACTGCAGGAGACCCGACATGCCAAGCCTACCAGGCAAGCCATCGCTACCAACGCCGCCAATCCACACCACGGAGGATATCAGGCCAGTCTGGGACCTGACCTGGATCTGGCGCGAGCCCAGCGCAAAGCTGCTCACGGTGGCACGGACCACACGGTCGAGGGCAACACCGGCGCCTCGGGGGGGGTCGCCATCCTCTCTAAGGACGCCATCGTCGACTCCACCGTCGACGACACTGCGACCTGTATCGCCACCCTCAAGGCCAAGAAACGATGGCACGAGGCCTTCCTCCCGCTCTGCACCCAGCACCGCCGCAGGCGGCGACGAAACAACCACGGTCCCGCTGGGATCTACATTGCGAGCCTCTACGGGGTCGCTGGAGGGGACAGCACCGATTTGTTTCGGCTTGCTGATTGCGCCGCCGCGAGGGTCGGCTCAGCCCCGTATTTCATTTGCATGGACGCCAACACGAACATCGACGACAATCCACATCTGCTGCACATGATGCAGCACGGATGGTTTAACGTCGCTGAAGGCACACCAGACCACACCATGCACACATATGGCAATATCCCTGACTGGGACCGCGTCACCAAGTGCCCCCGCACTTCGCGCATCGATTATATCATCGCCAACCAAGCTGCGCGATCCCTTGTCACCGACTTCTGCTATCTGCGTGACTTGCCAGCGAAGTCCCATGTTGGCCTGCAGGTCACACTCGACCTTAGCCGCCTTGACCATACGGCCCCACGCCTTCTGGCCCCCACGCCCTACCCTCCTAACGACGGAGCTCATGAGGACCACGAACTTCAGGCATTAGGGACCCTCATCGCAGGGCGATACCATGACCGCATGGAGCAGGCTGACACACGCGACGATGTGGAACGCATGTTCGCCCTGGCAAACGAGGCCAGCCATGAGTACCATCTTACCCGGCTGCGGGACCTGCCGCCCCCACCGCCAGACCACCCAAAAAAGAAGGCCCCTACCATGCACGGGCTCACACCCACGTTCGAGGAGCGACCCGCCGTCCCCCGCGCCTTTCCCACCTACGGAGCTTCCACGATTCACATGAACCGCCTTCGCAAGCTCCATCGGCAACTTTGCGAGCTTCGCTTCATCGGACAGCACCATCATATCGACTGCCGTGCTATCCCGCCGTACCTGGCGCAACGCATCGACTGCACGTGGACCGCGGCCCGCCTTCTCTGCCACAAGCTGCGCCCCACGGCCCTCCTGGCCTTTCCCGATGCCTGGGCCCCCGACGTGCCAGCACCACGCGGAGAGCACCTAGACCGTCTGATCCAAAACCTAGACTCAGAGCTGGCGCGACGTGCAAACCGAGCCAAAGCTGAACGCATCAAGATCTGGGCTGAGGGTGTCCGCGAGCCAAGCGGGCGAAAGGCGGCCATATACGCACGGGCTGCCGACTGCTCGCCCACGGCGTATCTCCGCACGCCTACCACTCCCGACGATGCACAGCTCCACTGCGACACCACCGCCTTCAACCCTGACCAAGCTTGCACGGACGATAGTGATGCCGACACCGACGCCGGCGGCTTCAGCCCCAGCGACGGTAGTTCGCTCGACACGGACAACGACGAAGGCCACACTCGTGACCCACCACCTGCCCAGGTTCCCGACGCCCTCCCCGCCAACGCCATTGTTGCCAACACCAAAGACATGCTTAAGCTCATGGTCGACACCTGGGAGCCCATCTTGGGCAGGTACCGCGCTCGCGCGGGCCATGATGCCGAAGCTATGCCGACGTGGGCGGACTTCTACGACGAATACCGACAAGAGCTGCCTACGCCATCACCAGCAGCCCCTTTCCACCTCACCGACGACCAACTCATCCACTTCATTCGCACCCGTTCACCGCGCCGCGCGGGGGGACTCGACGGCTGGACAACTAAGGAGGCTAAGGAGTTACCCGACGACATCCTTCGCCTCTTCGCCAGCGTCTTACGTGCTATGCAACGCACTGGCACCATCCCCGAGCCCCTCCTGCACGTGCCAAACCCGTGCCTCCGAAAAGGCCGAGGGGAACTCCCGACGGACCAACGACTTCTCTCGGTTCTTTCCGTATGGATGTACGCGTGGGAAGCGCCAGCCTACCGCAGCCTCACGACCTGGCGGCAAGGATGGACCCATGCCACGAGCTTCGGCGCTGTTCCCAAAGCCACCATTGGGGATGTCAGCACCTCTCTCGCCCTGCGCATCGAACACGCCAGGGCTTTACTCCTCCCCTTAGCTGGAGCTGCCCTTGACCGACAGAAGTGCTTCGACTACCTCATCACGGACATCTGTCTTAACCTTGCGCTGCACGCGGGGTGCCCTCAAGACATCGTTACTGTCCGCCGAAATTTCTACAGACACCACAAACGCTACATCCGCATGAACGGAGCGTACTCTAAGGACCTGGCCAGGACTAACGGTCACCTCCAGGGCAGCTCGTGGTCCCTGGACGACATCAAGCTGCTCATGTGCGTGTGGACCAAGAGGCAGCACCGATACGTTCCTCGATCACTCAGCACTACCTTCGTTGACGACAGCAACTCCACTACCCACACCGCTTCTGAGCTGCAGAAATCTCTCGACGAAACCGCCAAGTTTGATCGATTCTCAGGTCAACGCATTCACCCTGGTAAAGTGGCAGGGTGGGCGCTCACCGACGAGCTTCACGCCGCCGTTACCCAGCTCACACTGGCGGATCGCCCCCTACGTGTGGTCGATTCCTTCAAGCTCGTCGGGAGTTACATCAACGCAGAGGCAGCGCCGGCTCCAGCCGCGCTTAACCTCACGGCCACCGCAGACGCCCGTGTACGGAGGGCGACTATCCGCCTGCCGCGCATTGGCAAGCTCCCATCGCCGATGCTTATCAAGGCGCGGCACGCCCGTTCCCTGGCTGCCAGCGTCTGCACCACGGGCACCGACATTCAAGCACCATCAGGCCCAGCCAAGACTGCCTACAACCACGCCCTCAAGGCGGCTATCCGCCCCAAGGGGAACAAGTGGGTCGAGTTCTGGACTCTCATGGCCGTGTGCGTCCCGGGACACGCCCTTGAGATCGACGCCATCACGCAGCGTGAAGCATTCCTGTGCCTGCGGCGACAGGTTAACCGCGACGTTACACTCTGCGGGCTCGCCAGAGACCTCCAACACCACGTCCAGACCCTGTTTGGTGGAGGACCCGTCGGACGACTCGTCCAGTCGCTCCAGCAGCTCCGATGGACCTGGCCCACATTTGGCATCATGTACGACGACTGGGGCTGCCAGATCAGCTGGCTGAATTTACCCCAAAACGCCTTCCTGCACATGCTGCGGGCCTCACAACGCAGGGCATTTCTGCGGAGGATCAAGCCACGGCGACACGACCTTGGCTACCTCGCCTCTGTCAGACAGGGCCTTGACCTCTTCGCCAGCACGTGGCTCGCGCGAACTAAAGGAGCAGCCAAATGCACTGCCTGGCAGCTGGCGCTCCTCCTGAACTACCTGTCGGGCGGGGACCACACCCAACAGCGACGATCCCGATCAAACACGTCGGCAGACCCCAGCCCCATGTGCCGCTACTGCGACGAGGAAGAGGAAACTCAGGAGCACACTGTCCGCGACTGCAAGTGCTGGGCCCGAGAAAGACTCCCTCTCACCACCCTCATCAGTGACGACCAGTGGGCCCGTCTTCCGCCGCACACAAGACACTGCGGGCTCTTCGACGAAGACCCAGCCCTCCTCGACCTGCAGGCCGACCTCGCGAGGGACCCGCTGCCACAGCCCATTCCGCGGCCCTCCCCTGAGGGTGATCCTGCGGCTTCAGCCCAGGACACCTACACCACCTACCTTGACTACGACACTGGTTGGACATGGGTCTACGCTGCCACGGACGGTGCGTGCACCAACCAAGCCATCCCATTGCTAGCACGAGCGGGTTACGGCGTCTACTACGGCATCGACCACCGCATGAACTACAGTGCACGCGTTCACGGCCTAACGCAGAACGCCCAGGTTGCGGAGACCCTCGCCATTGTCCACCTTACGGCATGTGCCGAACGGCCCGTGCACGTTTTCGTGGACAACCAGGCGGTGGTCGATGGGTTCCAAAGCATCATCGACGGACATCCAGCGCCGCAGGGCACGCACGCGGAGCTCTGGGAAAAGATCCACCGATGTTTTATGGCCAAGCCCAACATGTTTCGCGTCGAAAAAATCGCCAGCCACCTGGGAGACCTGGGCATCGACCTTGGGCTCATCGGGCCCATCGCGGAGGAGTTCAACCGTCAGGCCGACGCCCTTGCCACAGCGGCGGCACGCACGCACAACCTTCCTGACGACATTGTTGAAGCTGCCAAAACACGACATCGCCAAGCGACCGTGCTTCATGGGGTTGCTGTCGCTATCTACGAGCCCAGACACCGTACTCTGCCGCTCCCACACCGCAGGGCTGGGTTTACAGCAGCGGAACTCAGCAAAATGGAACCGAACCCCCTGCTGTTGGACCAGGCACCACCCGCGGCTGGACCATTCATCCCGCAAGACCCGGATGAGCTCTGGGCCGAGGCCCAACGGGCGATGCTCGATGAACAGGAGGACGACCCGTTCGGCTTCGGCGGGGGATTGGACTTCTTGGACGACGGCCCAGCCAGCGCCAACCCTGCCCCGTCGGGCAACCTCTCGACGCCCACCGCGACTCCGCCACCGAGAGCGACATCGCACCCACATGATGATGTCGCTCACCGTCAAGACGCCGACGAGGACCTTTATGATCCCCTCGGATTGAGTGGCAGCATAGACGACGCCCCGCCGACACCCCACGCTGCCGACGATGCCGCTCCATCGAGACGCCACCCGACCACGCGGCCGACCTCCGAGCCCCCGCACGGCATCATGATTGGTCCCACCGTGCCACCCACCCCGTCCCCCCACCAGCGCCAGCCCGCGGGGGCGGCTCTAGCCCCCCCGCAGGGCACCGAGCCAGTCAGGCCGTCGCACCCCGTCCACGCTTTCACTGTTGCTGGGTGCGAGGACGCGGCTCTTCCGTCCTCACGGGGCGTGGCCCTAGCGGCTCCAGCCCTGGGACCGCGTGTTACCCTCCAGTCGCCTCTCAAGGGCTGGCCAGGCGCACCGATGACCTCGTCCCTGCCACGAGGCCCCCGGCCGCAGGCACTGAGCAGCCGCCCCTCACCGACCGCGAAACCGAGCTGTCCCAGTCTATGGCCGCTCTGCAGCAGAGGTGCGCTGCTCTCGCCGCCGACCTTGCCGCTGCTCAAGCCCGTCAAGGCCCTCTGCTCCAGCGCCTCCACCGCGCCGGGCGTGCCTTCGCCGAGCTGCTTACGCCCTCGCCCGATGGTGCTGCGCCGCCACTCGCCCTCCAAGCTATGCTGTCATCGCTCCGCGGCGCTCCGCCTGGTGCCCCGCGCTAATCTCCTCCTCTCTGCCTGCCCGTGTGTACGCGTGGCCCCGCGTCCACGGTGTCAGGGCGTGGGGGCGGGGGGTGCCCCGTCCCTGCGCGCCGCGTTGCGGCCAAGCGCCCAACTGGCGGTCTGCCAAGCCGCCTAGCCACGTGTCAGCACGTCGCCTTTCTTGTTGGGGCCTTCTTCGTCACGCGGTCTGACACGTGAGATCTTCACCGTCTGTCCGCCGTCTGTAGCGTCTGTCGCATTGCGCCGGGGGAGGGGGTTTGTTGCCCGCCCTCGTATCTCATGGCTGCACCGCCGCAAATAGTGTTTGGCGAGTTGTCGCACCGCAGTGCGCCTCGCGGACGGACCCTGGTCCGCCTACTTGTCCGATCTCTCTCTCTCTCTCTCTCTCTCTCTCTCTCTCTCTCTCTCTCTCTCTCTCTCTCTCTCTCTCTCTCTCTCTCTCTCTCTCTCTCTCTTCTCTCTCTCTCTCTCTCTCCCTCTCTATTCTCTCTTCTCTCTCTCTCTCTCTCTCTCTCTCTCTCTCTCTCTCTCTCTCTCTCTCTCTCTCTCTCTCTCTCTCTCTCTCTCTCTCTCTCTCTCTCTCTCTCTCTCTCTCTTTCGGGCCAGGGTCCAGGGGCATCACCTTTGGAATTGCCTTTGTTGAGGGTTGGGGGGGTGCTATTGGCGACAGAAGAAATCCACCCAACATCCCATGCGCCTCCCCTCCTCGCCCTTCCCTCCCCCATGCCCCTTGCCTTCCAGGTTTCCCTGATTCTGCCGCGGGTCATGGGTCTAGACCGCAGCCAGTTGCGGCACAAGTCAATATGTTTCTGAGCAGCCCGAGAGCCCGAGTCTACCCCGCAGCCGCTGTAGGAGGAAGCCCTGTCGGACAGTCGGACTGTCGATGTCGGAGTCGAAGTCGGAGGCGAAGTGTGCCCTTGATTTCCAGGCTCCGTCGGAGGTAACTTTCGCGCTTGCTCAACGATGCCAGCCAGATGCCACTTCTTCCGGTGAGACTGCAAGGAGCCGAGGCAGCGGCGCCAGCAAGACTGGCCCCAAGAAACTTCTCGAGTGCGCGTGCTGTAAGGATCCGCCCAAGAATGGTCGCCTCTGCCCAAAGCACAAGAAAGCCTACGACGTCGCCTACAAGAAGGCCACCTCCGATGCCGGCAAGGCGCCGCCCGAGGATAACCCTGATGCCGAGGAGGACGAGAATGGCGTGATTGAGGGCTCAGACTACGACCTTGTCATAAAGCTCTTCGGTGACGAGTGCAGCGCTCAGTCAGCAGTTGGTCGATGATTGGCGCAGCTTCATCACTTCATCATGGCTTCGGGGGGCTTCCCTGCAGCATCGATCCTCGATCTTCGATCGCGCGAAAATCACATCGATCGCCGATCGAATGATCGAACATCAGACCAATAACAGATCGCCGATCGCCCATCCGATCAGGCTGAATACTGATCGCCTTTCGAACATCAGACCAATATCAGATCGCCAGTTGCCCATCCGATCTAGCTGATCACTGGTCGCCTTTCGTGATTCGTTACCTCTCGGGACGGGGCGTGGCGAACCAAGGACTGAGCGCAAGAATGGATCATGGAGGATGGTTAACCAAGCTATTGCCTTATTATGCGAAATTGCCAGCAAGGAGACCATGAACGGAGGCAAACGCACGGTCAGGAAGAACGGAGTCAACTTCTCCCAGTTTGTCCACTCGGAGGGGCACCGTCAGGAGTCTTGGAATAGTACGGGAAAGTTGAAAGTGGACGAGGAGATCTGCATGGCAATGATGGAGAACCTCCGTAAATGGGCGCCCGAGAAATCCAAAGCGCATTGGGGGGGGCAGAAGGCCGACCCAGACGTTGGTCGCGACGAAGATGGGCCGTCTTGGTCTAAGCAGCGCCTGCGGTTGCCGAAGAACCTTTTCGGCCAGGACTCCTTGGACGACAGGCAGGGCAAGTGCGAGGACAAGGGGCTCACCCACAGCACGAAGAGCAACTGCAAGATCGACCAGGAGACGATTAACCAGATGAGAGCCGAGGCTTCGAGGGGCTTCAAACGCCCGTTCAGCGCCACCGCCTCGCTGAGCGGGGAAATTCACCGGCCCCTGACGAGCGACGCCGTGACGATCCCTGCCAGTGCGACGGATCAGAAAGACAGTTTCGGCGTCATGGAGGCGTTGCGATCGACGGCAGGGAGCGCGGGCTTACTGCAGCCAAGGCCCGCCGCCGCCACCAACACCACGCCAGATGGCAAACGGGCCAAGGAGAGGGACAACAAGAGCGGCATCGATGATAAGGGCACTAAGAAGACGACAGCGGACATCTCGGACGTGAAGGTCAGTCGGATGGCTGCCAAGAGGGCGGCGCAACAAGGCATTCAACTCCTGTGGACCAAGTTGGAGAACAGTATGGCCGACGCTGCGGTCACCCTCCAGTCGCAGGCTGAGGTGTGGGAGGACAGCCCTGAGGAGAGTCAAACCCTGGAGGAGCGCCTGGTCGCGTCTGGCTTATACTTGCGCTGCCGCTTCGATCCGAAGCAGAACGACGCCAAGAAAGTGGTGAAGACCTACGTGGATATCTCGAAAGGGCCGTTCTCTGACTCACCCAACTTCCGCCTCGACTACCTCGCGGCCAGCGCCAGCAACGCCGAGAACTTCAGGGCGAAGCTGTTCGACGCGCTCAAGGGCAAGACGAAGGAACTCTTCGGGGAGACGACGACGAAGCCAGACGTGACGATGCAGTCTACAGATGAGGCGTCTGAGAAGCCAGAGGTTCAGACCGAGGAGGAGAAGGGCGAGGTCGATGGAGCGAAAGCGGAAAAGAAAGCTGATAATGAGAAGTCCGAGCCGTTGGCGGAGTTCACACTGACTGAGGAGCAGGCCGCCGTCGTGCACTGCACCATTCTGCAAGCTGGCTTCAAATGCATCGCTATGCTTCCCGTCGAGAATGCTATTGAGTTCCTAAGCTCGAGCTGGATGACTGCCTTGATGAACTCGATTGGGACCGCGCAGAACCAGGTGGAGCTCGACAGCCTGACTACGACCGTGGACCAGCAGAAGGAAATGATCGGCCAGCTCAGGTTCGCGTTGGACCAGTCGCACAAGGCATTGAGACGGCGTGCCACCAGGGCGGCAACTGCTCAGAAGAGGGAGCTGGATCAGGAGAGGAAAGAGGCCGAGGAGAAGGCAAAGGAAAAGCTTGAAGCAGACGTTGAGAATGCCAAGACGAAGCTGCAGTCCACGAAGAACACGGCCAACTTTGCGCTGGACTGGACTACCTTGGGACATAGGGCCGTTCAAGATCTGGTCGACGAGGATGCCTACAATGAGCACTTGAAGTCTCACGCGCCGTTCGACTTGCCTTTCAAGTTGAAGCAGAGCAATACGTGGACAGCTTGCGCCGACAAGCAGGGGGGCGTCATCGAGGGCTTCTGGGCCAAGTGGAACTCCGAGGAGACAGGTTTCTTGTCTGCCAAGTGCGCGGAGAACGCCGTCCAGCACATTCTGCAGCCCAAGCAAGGCGCCAACGACATTCAGGACTGGATCCAGAAGATGGCCCCCGCCGAGTGGGTCCTCGCGGACTTAGTGGACGGCAATGCGCTCGCAGAGGTCCGCAAGACTTTCCTTTTCGGTTACTACCCGAACTACGTCCGCTACTGGTTCGAGCCGAGTTTGTTCGGCTCTGTCAGGTACATTGTGTCTGGCAGCATCCACGTGCTGCTCGTCGACCCGCTCAAGCTGTTCGGCAGGGCTTCGATGGGCGACTTCACGGTTCCCGAGTCCACGGAGGTCGACCTGAAGGCTTTGAAGGCTCGCAGCCTCCACGCCTTCGCCGCGCTGATGCAGAATATGGACGCCGAGACCGCCAAGAAGTTGGCTGGCCCTGATCAAGATGTGCACTGCAACCTTTACCGCGCCACGATCACTGCGGGCGAGAGCATTTACGCGCCTCCAGGGTGGTTGGTGGGAATCACCCCTGCCAACAATCAGCCAGCCTCTGGCGTCCGGAAGTGTTTCTTCCCGAAGGTCGATCCAGCAACGCTTGCAGATCTGAAGACGATGGAGGGCGAGAGAAGCATCGCGTCTCAGGCGAGCAAGCTGTTGGACGTGCTGTCTGTGTCGGCGAAGGCACCGCCTGGGCCGTCCTCCTGAGTTGCAGCTGCTGCCAAGTCCGACGTCGAGCGATGAGCTGCCAGCTGTCAAAGGTCAGTGCACGTGCACTGTGGGCAGGTGGCGTCGCTGTGGGCAGATGGTAGATGGCTCGTGGCTGCTCGGCCGCGTCCGCCGTTTCAGGACGCAACGAACCAATGAACAAGCAACGACGCTGGCGTGGGGCGCGCCAGGGCGCCAATGTGAAACACATACCAGCTGCCTACGGCGAGTCCCGCCACCGTGCCTGGGTTGTGGGTTATAGGCCTCTTGGCTGTTCGTTCGGATGCCGTCGGAGGCGTTTTGAGGCCTCTCGAGAGCCTCCTGGGGGCCTCCTGGGTGGTTCTTGGGGCCTCTTGGGGCCGCCTGGGGGCCTCTTGCGAACCTCTTGGGAGCTTCTTGGGGCTTCCTTGAGGCCTCTCGGGGCCGAAGGCTCGAGATGTCCGTTCGGGCTCCTCGCCTAGGCCCCATCTTGGAGCCGTCTTGGGGGCCTCTTGGGCCGTCTTGGAGGCCTCTTGGGCCGTCTTGGGACATTCCTGGGCCGTCTTGGGGTCCTCTTGGGCCGTCTTGGGGCGTTACTGGGAGCCTCTAGGGTCTTGGAGCGTCGGGAAGCCGAAAAGGCGAGAATGCCAACATCTGTCAAAAACCAAAGGAAACTCACAGAATTTTGCCTCTTGGGGACCTCTTGGCAGGGCTCTTGCAGGCCTCTTGGGGCGTCTTGGCATGGAGGCCTCTTGGGCCGTATGGGGGCTATCTTGGGCCGTCTTGGAGGCATCGTGGGCCTTCCTGGCGGCCAGGGTGGGCTTCTTGGATCGCCATGTCAGCCCTGGAGAGCCCTAGGGAGGCGCCAGGGCGCCATGGCCGCCCAGGGACCCCCTGGGAATAGTGGGGGTGCAATCAGAACTCCGTGGCACGTGGGGGGGGCCCTTAGAAGACTACAGAAGCCCTGCTAGACAGGCACGGTGGCGGACAGCATTCCTGACCCTCTCCAGCCTCCAGCCCCTCCTCCTCTTCCTCCTCCTCCCTCCTCCCCCTCCCCTTCCTCTTCCCTTCCTTGACCCCTCTCCCTCTCTGTCTTTCCTTTTTCCTCCCCCTCTCCGCCTTCTCTCCCTTTGGGATTCGGGAGCTCTTGGATCCTCCTCTCCCGCCTCCTCCTCTGCCAGCTGCTTCCTCCTAAACCCCGCTGGCCGGCCGGCGGCGGGCGGGCCGGCGGGCGGGCTGGCGGGCTGGCCGGCGGGCGACGAGGGAGAGGAGGGCGACGACGAGAAAAGGGCGAGGAGGAGGAGGAGGACGAGGAGGGAGGAGGACGAGGAGGGAGGAGGAGGACGAGGAGGGAGGAGAAGGAGGACGACGATGACAAGGCGGAGGAGGACGACGAGGCGGATGAGGAGGAGGAGGAGGAGGAGGGACGAGGAGAGGAGGAGGTGGAACTGAGCTGGCAGGGCCCCCCCCGCTCTCAGCACCCCGTTCTAGTGCAAAGCCGATCTTTGATAGGCCGTGAAGGCAGTCGAGTCGGTCAGCTTGTTCGCGTGCTCGTCGGGGGCTTCGTATACGGGCTTGGAGAAGCATGGCCATGCGACTATGCGTTGCACGATCGCAGGCCAGCGCGAATATGCAGTGTTGTCGTGGACGGACCTGCTGGCCTACGCCACGAAAGTGGGCACGGAGATGAAGGACTTCAGCACCGTCGAGGAGTTCGCCCAGGGGATCGTCAACTCTTTGAACTCCAAGGAGAGCCTCGACGTGTACAAAGAGACTGGTGGGAAGATCCACAAGGGCATCGCTGGCCCAGAATCCACTTCCTTCTTGCCGATGGGGTGCATCATCGTTGAGCGCACGCTCGGCGATTCCAATGTCATCAGCTTCCGCACGGGCTCGCTGCATTCGTCCACGGCCCCCGTAGAGTCATTCAAGTCCTACGCCGAGTGCTGCAAGAACGTGCGTGGAGTTGAACATCCAGCGTCGAAGTTCTGGTCGATGTTGCAGGGCATGATTGAGCCCAGTGCGTTGCTTCAGGAGTCAGGTCAATGCGAGAGTCCATGTGAGTTTGTTTCGAATTTTGTCTCGATGGTAGCTGAGCTGCACAGTGATTTGCGCAGACACGGGGATCCCGACGGGGATGATGTCACCTCGAAGCAGATGCTGCTCATTCTCCTCTTGCCTTCCCCCTCCCCCAGTTGCTCGCGGACTCGTCCTCCTCCACCTACCCCGCCCATCCTCCTCCAAGTTCTTCTCCTCCCCCCTCCTTCGCGCTCCTCCTTCTTCCCATCTTCCCCGCAAGGGAGCGCACCCAACCGTGAGAGTCGCGGGGAGAGGAGGACTGGGAAAATACAGACAAAGAGGAAGACGAGGATCGTAGATGGCACGAGGAGTTGGAGGAGGTAGAAGGGGAACAGTCGGAGGAAGTGGGGGATGAAGGACCGGAAGGAGGAGCATGATGTGGAGGTTCGCCAGGTGTTCTTGGAATGGGGGTCCTCATATCTCATCATGCTACCCTCCACTACCCGACTTATGCCAATGCATCTACTTCCACCACTAATATTCCCACTGCCACTGCCAACGCTACCGCACTACCACCGCAAATTGCACTGCCAGACCGCCACTGCCATTATATTACTACTGCGGTAACTACCACTACCACGACCACTACCAACCACCACCACCACCACCACCACCACCACCACTTGTTTTTTCGGTTGCGTAGCCCTTTTTTGGCTTAGGTGAGGTCCGTCATCCGAGAACCCACATGACTTCTAAGGCCCGTTCCAGGATTCTGGATTCGCCCTCAGCTGACCTGTCCAACCGTCGAGTCCGTGACGAGACCCATGGCGGCTTGTGGTCCGAAGAGAATCTACTCCTCTTGCCCGACATTCCTGTGAAGCGCCAGCGTGTCACATGGCGCAAATACCCTACAGGCGTCTGGCTCTGCAAGCTCAAAGGCCTTCAAGCTGGCGAATCCAGAGTGGTCAGCGAGCCTGTTTTTCTTCGCCCGCGTCTAGTGGCCGTGCGACTGCTGCAGACACACTGTCGCCGTCGCCCAGGCCGACCAGTGCCAGTGCATCAATTGTGGAAGTTGTGGACCTCACATCAGAATATATTGATAGTGTACTCTGACTCCCGGGGGAAACGGGAGCAGAAGCTGAGTCAGAAACTCAGAGACGCCGCGCCGGCATCATCGTCGTCAGGTCGCCGATGTCGCCGCCGCCGCCGCCGTCGTATCCCTCATGTTGCTGCTTTTCCTCGTCGGTCTCCTCTACTCCTGCGCTTGCTGCTGCTCCCCCCCCTCCTCCTCCGCCCCCCCCCCCCCTCAGGACAATCGAATAATATGGGCGTGCGAATCGAATCGAATCCACCTCCCCCCAGTGGGCCCTGCGTCCTGGGCGGGCCCCTGACGGCTGACGGGCCCTGAGCGCTTGGAAACGCGAGGAGGGGCAGGAGGAGAATCACCAGCAGGAGCGGGGGCACGAGGATGAAGGAGGAGCGCCAGGGGAAAAGGGAGAGAAGGAGGAGGAGGATGAGGAGGAATAGGAGGAGGTCTTCTTGGGGCATCCAAAGCGGTCGCGGGTCACGCCGAGGCGCGGGGCCCTGGCGGGGTTATCTGAGGCGTTCGGTGAAAATTACTACGCGCGACATCCCGCATCGCACGCAGCTGCGGCACTCCCGGATGGCGGGCCTCCCACCGCAGCGACAGCCTGGCGAGCCCGCGGTAGAGCGGCTGCTTCGCCGGCGGGCGCTGCTCCTTAGGACTGTCCACGGCGGCGCACCTCACGTCGTGGATCGGCCGGCCCTCCGAGGAGATCGCCCTGTCAGGGTTCTGCTTGGGGGCGCGTCCGGAGGGCGACTTGATGGCGGCGGACGTCTCGAGTATGTCACTGACGTCGTCGGAGGCCCAGATCGCGACGCCGATGCGAGAGTCCTTCCAGCACTTCTCAAACATCTCCCCCGCGTGATCCACGGTTGAGGAGTGCGACTTATGAACCTCGCGCGCCCTCGGGGCAACCCTCCGAGAGGGCACGCCGCCCTCTGCCATGGCGCGCAGGTAGCGCCCGTGTTCGGGGCTCAGCGCGGCCTGGAGGTCGGCGTTCAGGACCCCCTCCAAGGGGTTCCCGCGCAGCTTCTCACGGGCTGCCTTTAGGAGCCTGGCGGCCTCCTCCACAGAGCCCGTCGTGCGCAGCAGCCGGTTACCCCGCTCCACGACCTCCTTCGCGAGCTCGGGCCGGTGCTCGGCGCGCCAGGCGACGTGCCGGGCCGCCTCCGCCTGGCCGCGCGTCGGGGCGGCGGCCGGCGGCCCGTCCAGCGGTGGCCCCCCGCAGCGGCCGTTTGTGTCTGGCGGCGGCGGGGCCTGCCGGCTGCCAGCGGGCCTCGCCTCCTGCGCCGGTGGCGGTTTCTGTGGCGGCGACGTCGCGCCAGGGCGCGAGGCCTGGGGCATGGCGGGAGGGCCCTCGCTTCTTCGGCTGGGGGGCGAGCCGTCGAGCTGCGGTGCTGGCCCCGCCGGTGTGCGGCGGATCGAGCATCTCGCAATCGCTGGGCTCCTCGTCGTCGTAGGACTCGTCGTAGGCGCTGGGCTGCGCCGGCGGCTCCTCTCGAAGGGGGGCGCCAGGCGGTCGCCTTCTGGGATGCCCAGGGACGCCTCGAGCTTCATCAGCATCGTCGCGAACTCGTTGCGGATCCGCACCTGCTCGTTGCGGGTCCAGCTGGCTCCTCGGGGGGGCCCCTCGTCCATCTTCGTGATCCCGAGCACAAGCAGCTCGCGCGCTGACGTCCTCGTCTCGGCGGGGGGCGTGCGCCTGGCCAGGATGCCCCTCGCGTAGTTGTTCAGCATGGTCTCCGCTCCGTGGCAGTCGTCTTCGCCCTCCAGGATGAGCGAAGCCGTCGGTTTGCTCGTCTCCCATGAGGGCGTCAGCTCTGGATTGGCTCGCCCTGCCGCTCGCTCGGCTGCTCCAGCCGGCGATGGTTGGGCCGATCCAGCCGAGGCGGCACGCCTGGCCCCTGCAGGGGCCGGCGGCCTCCTCGAGCCTCCGGAGTGCCATGCAGCGTTGGTCATCCCCGGAGGCGGCATCATGGGGGGCATCCCCAGCGGGCGTACTGGGTAGCCGGGTGGCAGCGGCGCTGGTAGTGCGCCCCGCGCGCGGCGGTGCCGCGTCTCCTGCCCAGCCGGCGGCTCCTCCGAGGGAGCGCGCTCCTGGCTGGCTTCGCTCTCCTCGTGTTGGTCGGTCTTCGATCTCCCTGCGGAGCCGAGCGGCTCGTCGTGCTCGCATCTCGTTGAGCATGATCTCCAGCCTCTGCACGTCCCTGGCCTCGCGCCCCAGGTCGCCCTCGTCCCGGGCACGCGCCGCCTCCAGCTCAGCTCGGATCTGGTGGAGCTTGGCGCTGTCGCCTGAGCTGGACGCCCATCCGGCGCCTTGGGTGTTGGTCTCGCCGGCTACTGCTGAGGCTGTGGCGGCGGCTGCGACGCTGCTGAACGTGGGCTTGGTCAGGAAGCTCCGGCTCATCTGGCGTGAGGCTGCGCAGTCTGCTATCCTGAGCGTGACGCGCCGTTGGGTGCCACGGTCGGCCTCCTCCGACCGACCAGGGGGCCTGGGGGTTCTCTTGGTCGCGCGTCCAGCGCGGGGCCCAACTCGCGAAGTTCTCGGGGTCTTCCGCGCCGATCCAGAGGATGGGGGTGTCGCCGGCCATCGCTCTCGTCTCGTCCTCCAGTGGCGGCCCGCCTGCTGTCTCCTCATCCTCGGCGTGGAAGAAGATGTGCATCCTGACGTCGCGGATGAGGTCGTCTCTCAACGGGCGCGAGGTCACCATCATCATCTTGATGTCGATCACCGTGGTGGGCACTGCCGATCTGTCCAACCAGCGGTCGCCCCTCTGCTGGAGGAGGATGCGAGCTGCTGCCGAGGCGCTACCCTCCTGCTCCTTCTCACGGGACTTCTTGGAACGTTTCGGCTCTTCTTCTTCCTCGTCCTCGTCATCGTCCTCCTCGCCCCCGCTGTCGTCCACGTCTGGTTGGCCTCCTGGGCCCGGGGTGAGCTTGATCTTGCTGCGCCCCGCCTGGCCTCCTTCAGCCTCTCTCTTCGCGGCCTTGTTGCGCTTCCATCCTCCTCTCTTGCGGCCCCTCTTGCCGCGCTTGCCCTCCGGGGCATCGTCTTTGGCTGCGCCCTCCTTCTCGCCGCTGGCCCCCCCCGTCTGCGCGTGCGCGTCCACCTCCGCCTCCACGCCCGCGCCCTTTGAGCGGGGGTCTCCCGGGCCCTCCTTCGCCTCCGTGTCCTCGGTCGCGCCCTTTGAGCGCGAGTCCGCCCGGCCCTTTGAGCTGGGCCCCGGCCTCTGCCGCAGGAGGTGGTCGTCGAAAAGGGGGGGGGTCAGCCTGAAGTCGTCGTCGTGCTGTGGGGCGTCTTCCGCCAGGCTTTCGCCAGCTCTCGCCGCCTTCTCTGCCCCCGCATTCGCTTCCCTACTGAGCGCCTCCAGCTTGTTCTGGGGGATGCTGGGCGGGGAGCCGTGGGCTGCTGCCGTCAGGGCGCAGGCCCACGCCGCGCGCAGCCTGGGCGTGCACTGCCCGGCGTGGCGGGTCCTCCGCATCCCACGTGGCACAGCACGGAAACCGAGCGCCTCCAGCTCTCCTCGGCGCTGCTGGCTTAGTGGTGCGGGCGCACCGCTGATGGCCCGCGCGCCGTGGTGAAGCCACGAGGCCCGGACGCCGAAGGTGACTCGGAAATGCTCGTCGCGGCCCCGCTCTGAAGGGGGGCAGTCGCTGGTCCGTGCTCTTGAACTCTAGGAGCGCCCAGTGGAAGTTGTCCGGAGCCATCTCGAGGACAAGGTCGTTCAGCGGCCTGAGGAGCTCCGCGCCGAGGGTTGGCCGCCTCCACTCCTTGTCGTCGCCGAGGCCCTGTGCTTCGGTCCCGGTCAGCGCGATGCGGCTCAGGATGCTCCGCGCCCTCCGGCGCTCCGCCTCGGAGAGGGGGGTCTCGCTCCTGGCGTTGAAGGTGGCGGCCTGCTCGTTGGAGACGTCGTGAGGCAAGGGGCCTTCGAGGGGAACGTGTTCGTGGTGACCCGAACACCTCCTCGCCAGGGCGAGGGCCCAAGGGTGCAAACCCTTGCTCACGAGCCACATCGTGAGCTTCCGGTACCTCTTGCTCGGCTGATCCGGCGGCGCGAGACCCCATTCGCACATCGCGATCGCGACGACCTTCGCGCCAGTCCGCTCCACGAGCTGCTTGATCCGCCGGCGGCCCCAGATCTTCGGGCACCGCCCGTCGCGGCAGCTGAACTCGAGGAGCCACTCCCTGTCGTTCATGCTGAGGCGCTCTGCGATGTCGTCCGCGAAGTCGGTGCAGATGTTCGCGGCCACTTCCTCGGGGTCGGTGCCGTCCCCGTCGGGCTTCTCGAACGTCCGGGTGCCCCCGTATGTCAGTCGCCATGCTGCGTGGGTGACACAGGGTGGTCCGAGCTGCCCGATGTTGGCTTCCTCAGGGCCTGGCGCTGCGCCTGCGTCCAGCAGGGCGCGCCCCTGCACCTCCGGCCGCAGCGCGACGCGGTCTTCGCGCGGGCCCGTCTGGGAGAGCGGCTGCTCGTAGAGCGCTCCACCGACTCCGACGCGGGGAAGCCGGCGTCGGCCACGGCTGCAGACCAGCGCCCGGCGCCGGCGAAGATCTCCTTCGTCCTGACACCCCAGGCGAAAGCGGGCCTGCGCAGCAGTGGCTCCAGCTGCTGGAAGTCGATGTCCTCCTCCTCAGCTTCCGTCTGGCCCTCCCCGCCGGCGCTCTCCCTGACCTCGCAGGTGGCTGCCTGCTGGCGCCTGCAGCGCGCGCAGGGCGGGGGGCGACTGGGGATGGCGGGGCCTGCCGCGCCCTCCGTCTCCAGGTACATCTCCCAGACCGTCGCGAGCCGCTCCCGCAGCTCCTTCCCGGCCAGAGCCCAGGTCCTGATTACCTCCCCGATGGCGTGTCGCCCGTCAACCCGAGATGGTGGTCGGAGAGTGCGCATATGCCCTCTGTGCATCATCACGCGGAGCTCGCGCTGTCCTACCTTCTGGGGGGGGAGGGTATCCAGGCCCAGCTGGTTCCAATGGTTCACCCTCCAGACCCGAAGCGTCACGTCCCGAAGATCCGGCAATGGGAACAGCGTGATGCACCGAAAATCCTTGTCGTCATGGCAACACATCCTCAGCTCTGCTTCACGGGGGGAAGCGATGGGCGGTAGGTCGCCCAACGCCGCGGCTGCGGTCGTCGCCTGGCCCCACAGGGACCGGCGAAGGACCAAAGCCAGCTCGCGCACCTCGGTGATGGGCGGGGCGCGGCCGTGCTCGCTCAGGAGGGCGCCCGCCAGGTGCAGAACCAGGCACTGCCTCTCCTCCTGGGCATCGGCGGGGAGCCCCAAGCGCGCGGCGAGCTCCGGCTCAAGGGGTAGCTTGTCCCGGTAGTCCCAGAACTGCCACGTCTGGCCGAGTAACTTCACGGTCCCCGTGCCAGTCTCGCTGGCTTCGTCCCAGACCGCGGGGCTGATCATCATGTCCGGCTCCCCGCCCAAGTTGCCCGCCTTTGCGCCTACCTTGTCCAACGCGACGCCCGCCTCCTCTGCGAGGGTAGGTCCTCCATCGCGGGTAGCCTCCAGCAGCGCTTGCCCCACTTCGAGCGTGGCTCCTTCCGCCCTGGCTTGGGTCAGCCGGGCCAGGACATGCGACGTGAGGTAGTCGCTGGCCTCCTGGAGCTTGTCGAGACGTTCGAGCCCTGCACCTTGTCGATCAGAGCCTGCCGTTTGAGGGCTTCAGGATGGTCACACTGGCTGGTGCTGTACACCCACGGGGAGTCTGCGTGGGCGTCCAGAAGCCGAGAGTGGTCCGGCCCCTGCGCCGCCTCCCTCAAGTCGTTCTCCATCGCGGTGCACTGGATCTCGTCGTACGCCGCCGGGGCGCTCCAATCGATCTCCGGCCCTGCTCAGCAATCACGTCCCGAGGGGGTTCCCGAAGCGCCCTTGGGGGGCGCCGGCGCGGCACCTGCCTGCGCCTGGGCGGCCCCGGCCCGCTTGGACTCGTCCTCGCTCTTGGCCTGCGCGCGCAGCTGCTGCGCGCGCCCGTCCACGTCCTTCGGCTCCACGCGGGTGCCCGACTTCAGGCCGCCGCGCTTGACCAGCTGGGCCTGCGCGGTCCAATGCAGGCCCCCCATGCCCTTGATGGCCTCGTGCGCGTGCGCGCGCGTCTGGCTGGTCTTGGGGCAGCCCATCCACGTGCACGCGTCGCAGCACAGGATCTTGCCGGCCCGGTTGCGGGGGGCGTGCTGCACCGACTGCGTGATCTCACCCGCGGCGAGCCTCTTCCCTGCTGGGTAGGGCTTCTTGGCAGGCGCCCCGCCCGTCGATGCCTTAGGCCTCTTAGGCCGCTTCCCTGCGCCGGCCTTCTCGCCCGCCTCCATAGGGGGAAAGCGAGCACCTTGGGCGTGCTTGGGCTCCTGCCCGTCGCCCCCCTCAGCTCCTCCAGCCCGAATCGGGCCCTTCGGCCCTAGCCCGTGCAGGCTGCGGTTGAAGAGCTTGCGCAACTTCCGCTCGTTCCGGGGGATGCAGACGACCTGGTAGCAGCCGCCAGGATCGTCGAGGTCGAAGACGTTCGGGAACTTGAGATCTGCTTGGCCGCCTGGGCCCGCGGGGGCCAACGCGCACAGCTTCAGGTCCTCTTTCCTGGGATGCTGCGCGCCGAGCAAGAGACACATCGCTCGGCGTTTCTCCCGCAACTGCTCGCACCAAGCCGCGTTGAGCTCCTCCCACAACCCGTAGACGTACTTCGAATTTTAGGGTACTCGTCTTTGTCGTGCTCGTGCGACTTCCTCATGCTCTCGAGGGCGGCGTACCTCTCCGGCCCGTGCTGGCGCCGATAAATGAGGTACCAGAACTTGATAGCGTTCTGGGCCTGTCGGTGCCACTGGCTGAACACGACGGGGTGCCTCGGCCGAGGCTCCAGTTTGACCTCGGGTGGCATCGCGTAGTCGTCGAAATCCTCGCCTCGGCATTCGGGGAAGTCGGCCGCGGACAAGCTCCAGTTGGGGAGTTCGAGGTGATCCTTGCCGCCCCAGGAGAGGGTGGCAAAGCCGTAGGCAATCCTGTTCGTCACCGTCGTCGGGCATCCCACGGCCAACATCAGGTGCTTGCTGCCCTCGCACGCTCGGCGGAGGCCGTGAAAGAGGTCGCGTCCCAGGAGTCCCTGGCAGACCTCGACCTCCGTGGTGTCGCACCCCCGGGCCAGGGACACGTCCAGCTCCTCGGCCTTCTTGATGGCCGCCAGGGTGCCCAGCTGCGCGACCTTCCCGCCGCCCCTCTGGATGAGCCCTTCCTGAATCGCATGCAGGAGCTGCTTGTGGTCCTGGCGTTGCTGCGCCTGGCTTGCCTGCAACGCCTGGGCATAAGCCTGTACGGCGGCGGCGGCGCCGGCGGCGCCCACTGCTCCTTGTCGGTCGAGCTGCCCAGGGACCTGGACTGGGCCCGTGTCGGCGTAGCTGCCACGGTTGACGAATAGACTAGCGACGCCGCGACGCCCGGGAGTCCGCCCGGGATAGAGCTTGTTACCCCAAAGCGCAGGCCCGTGGGCGGGACCAAGCCAGGCGGACGATCCGCTGGCGCTGTCCGCGCACTCGGGGGGGCTGCCTCCGCCGATGGGGCGTGGTCCGCAGCAGCCGAGTCGATGGACCTCGTGGCGGGCGGATGCGCTCCGAGCTGCAGTAGCCCTGCGGCTGCCGGCCGTGGAGGAGTCGCCCGTGCCGGCTTAGCCCCGGCGCTGCGCAGCTGGGCCAGCTGGCTCGTCCAGCGATCTGCGTGCATGGAGCGCACATGCCTGTCGTCCTCGGCCTCCGCGCAGTTGGCCAAGTGCCCCGCGTAGTCAGCGAGCCGCTCAACCACGGTGTTGACCTCCTCGTCGAAGCCGGAGGCGACGCACTGCAGGGCGTCGGCCTCGTCAGATCCGTTGCCCCGCGCCTCGAGGTGGACGCTGAGCATGGCTTCTCCCTGGTCCTGGTCATCTGTCTCTGACTCTGGGCCTAGCCCGTCGTCCCGATCGCGGGGCGGGCGTCGGTCTGAGCGCGGGGGTGTCCTGGATGGAGACCTCCCACTGCCGCTGCCCCGGCCCCCCCGGGACGGGGCCCGCGGCGACCCGCTGCGGTCCAGCCGCTTCCAGTGATCGTTCAGGCCCTTCATCGTGGCGTCGAGCTCGTTCTTCTCGCCACTCGGCATATCTCCTGTGGCTGACGCCGACCCCGCTGGGTGCCAGTTGATGAAAGTACTGCCCCTCGTGCGGATGAGCTGCCACTGCCAAGCCTTGAGCGAGCGGCGTTTGCCACCGATGGGTTTGCCCTGCCAGGGCTGCAGCTTTTCCCGCGCGACCCTGGGTAGCGAAGAGCCCACCGCAGCGATCCCCATCTCGCGGGCGCCTGCTGGTGGGTGGTACAGCAGCTCCTCCAGAAAGTCCTGCGGCAGTCGGCCTGCTGGGCTGAGGGTGGGGTGGGCCTGCACCTCGTCCAACTTCAGCGCGAAGTCGAGACTCGCCCCCTCGGGGCCGTGGGCGGAGCCGGTCCAATGAGACTCCTCCTCCTTGCCGTCGCCCTCCTGACGCTGGCAGAGGAAGATGATCCACTGCGCTCCGCTCGACCAGTTCACGCGGGCTCTGGCGAGGAGATGCCTCAGGTCTCCCGAGTTCAACTCGTCCAGGTCGATCTCCACAGGACTCGGGCTGGAAAGGGTACGGTCGGCGACTCGAAGCGCGCCGTCTGGGCGCCCCCTGACGGGGCAGGCGAGCCTCGCCTGGGGGGTGTAGTGTACCCACCGTTCGCTTGGGTAGCGAGGGCGCTGGCCCCCGGGCTCCGTCCACCCCGGGTCACTCGCCGTCGAATGCCGGCAAGCACCCCCGCGGGGGGGGCGGCGGCTGCGGCGGCTCGGATGGCAGCACGGCCGGCTTCTCCACCAAGATGGACGAGGCAGAGAGGTACTCCAGCCGACGGGCCGACCGCTTGGTGGAAGCAGGTGGCGATCGAGCACTTGTCACCGAGCCGGGTCGCCTTGTAGACCTCTTTGTGGTGCTCGCAGAGGCAGGCCGTGGCGTTCTTGCCGTCGACCGGTGGGGGCAGGTCCGAGGCGTGGCCGTCCCCCCAGAGAAACGTCATGGGAGTCGTGTCGGCAGCGTCGCGGCACCCGCCAAGGGCCTCATCACGCCCTCGATGAGGACGCCCACCTTGACAGCCTCGCATGGGCGCTCTTCGGTCTCGACCTCGGACTCGGATTCCTGATCCAGCAGCTCCGCCACTCCCCCAGCTACGCCTGGCTCCGCTGCGCCTGCCGATTCACGGCGGCGGCGTCGCCGGCGGCTGCATCGCCCGCAGCAGCAGGCTAAGTAGAAGAGGTACATCACGCAGGTGACGAACAGGCGAACTCCACTGGTGAGGGTCCGCCCTGTGAGGACGCAGAAGAGGCATGGGGTCAAGCGCGCGCGCGCTCCGATGTCGACCATGGCCGCCGAGTCGAGGGCCGCGTACTCCACGCAGTGGAGCTCTTTCGCGCCCTGGGGCTGGCAGTCCCCGCAGCGGCACAAGTGCACCCACTTCCCCTGCTCGAGCTTCTGCCTGAGGGCCCGGCTGCTCGCACCCTTGATCTTGTTGCGCTGGGCCCAGAGCCCTTGCTTGCCTCCGGCTCGTCGAAGATGAGGCCGATCCGTGCCACGTGCCCGTCAAGCTTCACGAGGACGTCGTTTGGCTTCCTGCCGGCGCCGCGGGCCCGCACGGTCCTCTGGTAGAAGGAGGTCGTCGTGTTCGGACCCGCGGCGGGCCCCGCCCAAGCGACTGTGAAGGGCTGCGGCGGCGCCGGCGGCAGGAGGCGACCCACCTCTGCTTCGCCCGGCGGCTTCCGCCCACAGCAGCAGCACGCGCGGCATAAACCGGCGGCTGCTCCGATCACCCAGCACACCCAGGCGCACGGCGCGAAGATGGTCCGCAGGCTGTGCGCCGCCAGGGCGAGCATGCCGGCGCAGCACAGGGCGATGAGGGCCCAGCCGACGATGGGCCAGGCCGCGCCGAACAAGCGCACGCCACAGCTGTCGGTCAGGTACAGGACCCAGCCGCCGTCGAAACGGAGCCAGCCGGCATCCTGTTGGGTCGAGAAACGAGTGTGCCCAGCCCCCCATCCCTTCGGCCCTCCAAGACCAGGTGCGGTTCCCCAGGTTCTCCCAGCTGAGATAGCCTAGGCCCCAACCCTCAATCCAGGAGGTGTCTGAAGTGCCACTGGGGGAGGGAGGCTGGGTGGCGCCCTTCCTGGGCGGGGTGGCTGGCGGCGCAGGGGGGGCGCCAGGCGGGATGACCCCCGCCGGCGGCAAACCGCGCTCGCCTGGCCCTGACCTCGCTGGGACCTCGGGGCCTCCAAACATTGGGCCCCCACGGTTCCCCTTCCGCAGCTGGAGGTCCTGGTCCTCGTCACCGTACTAAGACGGGCAGTGGCCCCCCAGAACCTGCGGGGTGGGCCAGCCCGCGGCCGCGGCCAGCAGCGCGGCGGCCCGGGGCAGCATGCGGCTGGGGGCCCCCGGCGGCACGCGCCGCCGACCTCCCCGCCGCGCACGCCCGGCCACGGCCGGCAGCGGCAGCCCAGCCGCTCCCCAGCCGAGAAGCGCCCCGCGATGCGACATGGCGCGGCCGCGTTCCCCAGATCATGCGTTACCCAAAAATTTGGGTAACGTTTAGCGGTATCGGTCGTTCCCGATTTCGGTACCCAAATCGGTAACGGTTACCGGTCGCTACCGGTCGCTACCGACCCAAATCGGTAACGGTTACCGGTCGCTACCGGTAGCGACCGGTAACGACCTTCAGAGTCGCGCGTGCTGTCTGTCCAACAGCAGCATCTGACGTCAGATGCAACATCTGACGTCAGATCTGACGTCAGACTGACGTCAGATCTGTAGTCCTGGTTTACCAGGGCATCATCAAGTGTTAACTGTAGTCTTAAATCTAAGTGTAGCGTTAACGTAGTTATGTCCTTCCCCCTTCCACCTCTTCATCTTCCCCAGAACGAAGCCCTCGCAAAACCTTCTCCTGGTGCCTCCCCCATCCTCCTTCTCCTCCTCCTCCCTTTCAGCCTCCTCCTCCTCCTCCTCCTCTTCCTCCTCCT
>CAUYUJ010012068.1:15000-19433 GCA_963575745.1 Prorocentrum cordatum | reverse complement strand
TAGTCGTAGTCGTAGTCGTAGTCGTAGTCGTAGTCGTAGTCGTAGTCGTAGTCGTAGTAGTAGTAGTAGTAGTAGTAGTAGTAGTAGTAGTAGTAGTAGTAGTAGTAGTAGTAGTAGTAGGGCCACCAGGGACCCGTGCCGATACAAAATGGCCCAGGAACAAACCAACGCTGCCTCATAGCAAAGGACACGTTTGTTGACACCCGATCTCCCAGTGTCGTGATGGTTCTGCGATTCTGGGTGTCGGAGTCCGCGGAGACTGGCCCTCGTGCCACTGGGAGGGAGGATGAGGGACGGGCGGGAATGATGAAACGGGGGGGGAGGGCGAGGATGCTAAAGTCATCACAGCGCAGGGATTCTGAAGGGAAGCTGCATCACCAACGTCAGCGCCGAGTTGACGCAGCGGCGACCCTTGCGTGGGCGCCCGAGGTTGAACGCCGCCAGTGGTCTGGAATCGGCCAACATCGAACGATCTGCCCTGCTGGGCAGCCAAGACCCTGAGGATTGAACGCTCCACGCGGTGACAGAGATCAACGCACGAGCCTGCACGACAGGACCCAGCCGCAGGCTCATGATGTTCCGACCTACTTTAGCTTTGCTCACCAGAAAGAATTTCGAACACCAAGAAAGTACCGAAACTGGAGGGTTGTGAAGTGACGGGCCCTGAAGGGCGATACTCGTCCGATACTGTTTCGACACCTTTCTGGGTACTCGAAATGATTTCTAGGATGTGGTCCGTAAGTGCGATGGGAGCAACACAGCCGCAGGCATGGGTCCCGGGCCCCAGGACGCACCTGGCAAGGAGTGGTGCTGCCGCATCGTCTTCGTCCTCGCACCCTCGGTTTGAAAGTTCCTGCGTCGTGGGTGGGGATGGTGGGCCTGTTTTCCACCACCACCACCACCACCACCATAAGTTGGAGGAGGGAAGGAGGAGGACGAGGAGGGAGAGGACGAAGAGGAGGAGGAGGAGGAGGAGGAGGAGGAGGAGGAGGAGCAGGAGGAGGTGGAGGAGGACCCCCTCCCCCTCCAACTTATGCTGGTGGTGGTGGTGGTGGTGGTGGAAAACAGGCCCATCAGGAAAGGTGCGCGGTTCGCGGCCTCGTCTCCCTTCCACACCGCAGCGCAGCTCGGAGGAGGAAAGGGTACCCATACCGCTACCCTTCGCCCCGCCTCCCCATTTTAGGGCCTCCTCGGAGGCCCTCGTCGCCACCGCTGGATTCGCCTCGAAATCCTGGTCAGAACGCGCCCCGGGAAATGTCCGGGGGGGGGGGGCGCTATCGGTGCCTTGTTGTCTTTCCAGCAGCGGCGGTGTGTGCTCAGCAGCGGTCAGAGCTTGCGGCATTCTCGGCGGCTCATCCCACGCCTTCGGCTGCGGGGGTGTTGCGCGACAGAGGCTCATCTTCTTGCTCCTTCCTGCTGCTGTTTCTCCTCCCGCTTCTGCTCCCCCCGTTCTTCTGATTCCCCGACAGGAGACTTACATCTCGCCCGCGAACGCTGCTATGCGGTCCCCGTAGCGCTGCAGCCTGGTCGAAGGAGAGGGGTGAAGGATGGTGTGCTACGATCGGGCGGACGGCAACGGGCGGCAATAAACTCGGACCCTACGCTCATTGCCCCCTGTCAACGAACACCTGGTATGAGAGGTGGGGCTGCAGAGGGGGTGGTGCAAAAAGGAGGAGGAAGTGGACGGGCGCGTGCATTCAGACCTGCTGTCCATGGGGAACATTTTGCTGTCGCCACGCAGCATGCGGAGGGAGGCAACAGTGGGTAGGGGACGGGGAAGGATACGCGGGAGACACTGCAGAGAGGCAGCAAGCGACGATCCACGAACAACCCTGCGAAGCACATGCAGCCCCGACGGCCTGCGCGGATCGTCGAGCCTCTGGGGGAAGGGGGCAGGAGGCGACGAGGAGGAGCACCTGCAGCTCCCGCGGAGCTGGCCGGGCCCGGGCTCTGCCCCCTCCCCGCCCGTGGCGCGGGGTGGCACGGCAGAGCCTGGCCGGCGTGTATTGCTTTAATGTCTCGCCTGGAGGCCGACCCGGGCCTCTCGGCAGATCTGTGTCCGCAGCAGGGCCACAGCCCCAGGCTTCCAGGGCGGCTCGGCTTTTTGTTTTTTGTTTTTATTATATATATATATATATATATATGTATGTATGTGTATGTATATGTATATGTATGTATGTATATATATATACACATAGATATAGATCTATATATATATATATATATATATATATATTTCTCCTCGGGGCCGCCGGCCCCCGGAGCTCTCGACCCCTTCCCTTGGCCATGCTCAGGAGGCCCAGGCAGGATCGCGTTGTGGAAAAGCCAGGGCGGAGGGCTTTCGCGATTTTCGGCCCCCCCTCGCCGGGCTCCGGAGTCAAAAAACGGCTGCGGCTCAGGGCGACAACTCGGCCCCGGGGAAAGGGTCGGGACTTCGGGGACGCCGTCCTGAAAAAATCAGGACGTCGCATGTCTGGGGGGCTGGTGAGAGGGGGCGAGGGCTTCGTAGAGGCACCCCTGCTCCTTCGAAAGCGCAGGCCTCGTCTATCTACAGAGGTGCGGGCGGCGCCCTCTGAGAAGCAGCCTCCCTCTGAGAAGCCCTCCCCCCTCCCCCTGCCCCCCCCGGTGCGCGCCGCCAGCTCCCGGGGCCAGCCTTCCTGCCCGAGGCGTCCTTCGACCGCCGCCTCGCAGGGAGCCCCCGAAGGTGCTGCGAAACCCCGGGGCGCGATTGGCCGCCCGAGCCGCCCGAGGCCCCGGGCCGTGGCCGCTCTCGGCGGCCCGCGCGGCCCGAGCGCCTCCGCCGCGCGCCCGCCGAGCGCGCCTGCGCCGCGCCTGCGCTGCGCGGGGGCGCCAGGCGGCGCCAGACGCCGGGCCCCGCCCCCCCGTGCGGGAGCGCCGCGTCGGCCCGGTGGCCGCGGGGGACAAAAAGGGCAGGACGGGGGGCGCGCGCGCTCGCGGAGGGCGGGCCCTCCCCTCGACGATCGGGGGCATCGGGGCTTCCGGGGGACTCTTGCCGAGCCCCCCCTCCGGAGGCCCTCGGAGGCCTCGGGGGGGGCCTCCGGAGAAGTCTCGGGACCTCCAGGGGCCGCCGAGGACCTTTGGAGGCCCAGGCCCGTGGGGACTCGAGCAGTCGCACCCTGGCCGCTGTTGGCGGCAGATCGTTGTCGCGGCCCCTGAGGAGAAGGAGGCGGAGGAGGAGGAGGAGGAGGCGGCGGAGGAGGAGGAGGAGGAGGAGGAGGAGGCGGAGGAGGCGGAGGAGGAGGCGGAGGAGGAGGAGGAGGCGGAGGAGGAGGCCAGTCCGCTGCCCGAGCAATGCACGTGGCGCCCACGGCGCCCTCGTCCTGCGACCGCAGGGGTGCCATGGGAAGTCGTCGCAGCATCGTTCGCAGCTGTAGCGGCCGCGCCGCAGCACTGGAACAGCGCGCCAAGGTCGGGTTATCGGCCGGTCCCTCCCCTCCTGGATGACCCAGGCGATCGCCGATCCTCCAAAAACAGCCTCCTGGGGGGCCCTCGTCGCCACGGCCGGGCTCGCCTCGAAAGTCTGGCCAGAAGGCATCCGGGGGGAGATCTGGGGAGGAGCGGTGTCGGTACCTTTCCCAGACATGCGACGTCCTGATTTTTTCAGGACGGCGTCCCTGGAAGTCCCGACCCTTTCCCCGGGGCCGGTTTTTCGTCCCGAGTCGTTCTTGACGGTCTCGAGGCCTGGAGAGGTCCCCCAAGGGCCGAAAATAGTGAAAAACTTTCCGTCCGGATTTTCCTACGACGCGATCATGTCTGGGTTTGGCTTCCCCAGGCGCAGCTTCTAGCCGACGTCGTTGGCAGCGCGATGGGCGCGCCAGGAGCGGCCGGCACGCTCGGAGTACGCTGGCAGCGCGACGTGCACTGGAAATGGGCCTCGCTCGCTCGAAGCGAGCTTTCCGCCAACTTCGCCTGGAACCCCACCTGCTGCTGAGAGCGAGCCGGCACGCTGGGAAATACCTTGCGAGCCACTGATTCCCAGCAGCGCTGGCAACGCGAACTGCATCAGGGGCGAGCTGGCACGCTCGGAATGAGCTTCAGCCGAGAGGGCTAGCAACGCGATGCGCGTCGGGAGCGAGCTGACACAGCTGGAAGTAGCTTCCTGGCCAGAGCGGCGGGCTGGCAGCGCGAAGTGCACCCAGAGCGAGCTGGCCAGCACACGCTCGCGAGGCCTGCAGGTCAGGCACGCGGGAGGGGGCACGAGAGGGTTCCAGCCCAGGGCATCTGTAGTGAGGGATCTATCGAGCAAGCAGGAAGAGCCCTCTGGGCAAGCATAGATAGATAGGGGGCACAACATCGCGCCAGGGGATGCCTGCTATTTTTTCGGCCTCGTGGGGCCGTTCGCATGCCACGGGGTCGTCAACAAACGAGCCCTGGATGAAAAGCTTGCCCCAGGGAAGAGGTCGAGAGGTGGC
>CAUYUJ010012068.1:0-2500 GCA_963575745.1 Prorocentrum cordatum | reverse complement strand
ACCATCGCCTTGCGTGACCCGCCAGTTAGAAGGCCAACGGGAAGTGCGAGCGGTCCTCCAAGCGATGCGTCTTTTCTGGAATCCGGGTCTCTGGAACGAGCCACATGACGCCGTCTGGTTGGGCGACAGCTGGAGACACACACACACACACATACATACGGCCGCGTGCCTTTCTGGCTCTAGACCCTCTTGTGGGGCCCATGTGGGGGGGGGGTCACGGCTGCTTTCGACATGTGCATCCAGGGCGTGGCCTCCGCATGCTCAGCACGCGAACCCAGCCGCGCTCGCGCGTGTGTGTGTGTGTGTGTGTGTGTGTGTGTGTGTGTGTTGGTGTGTTGGTGTGTGTGTGTGTGTGTTGGTGTGTGTGTGTGTGTGTGTGTGTTGGTGTGTGTATTTTGGCGGTAGCGGCCTCGCGCGCGGCAACGAGGCGGAGTAAGCGTGAAGGCAGTACACGCGGCTGCCGGGTCCTCAAGCATCACTTAGGATGCGGACCTACCGAGATCAGCCATCTGGGCGAGGATGGCGAGGATGGCGGTACGTGCGTGTGTGTTCCAGCATTTTGCGCGTCGTCAGACGTGCGGTGCCGAGGAACATATGCTGATGCGTCCGTTCATCAGAGAACCAACCGTTGGTACAACGCCGCGGGGGAGGGACGAGCGTGCTTCCAGCTTACTAGTGCACCAGCCATGCCCCCCCCGCGAAGTGGCACACCGTGCAGCCACGACGCTGAAGGGACAGTTTTGGTTCGCAAGGGGCTCGGTGTTCCTTGGGTCCTTCTGTTGCTGTTTCTCCTGCGCTCCTCGTCCACGCATGCGCTCTTGTGGCCAAAAAGGTGCCCCGTTCCCGATTCGGCGCTCCTCATCTCAGCAGCCCTTCTGCAGAAGGGGGAAGAGGCGCATCGAGGTTCTGAGGTTGCGCGGCTCGACGTTGGGACCCTTTTCGTGGCCTGTCTGCCTCCCCCGCCCTTTCCAGAAGGACACTCAATCATCGTGTTGGGAAGATGTGGCTGGGGGACATGATCGTATCATCTATATTGCCGCGTATGTGGAATGTGCTGTCTACGCAGTCGTGTCCTGTATCTTCCCGACCCCTTCCTCCCAGCACGACGACTGCTTTCCTCGCCTCTGGAGCGCCCGCGTCGCCGCTGCGGGATGCCCCAGGGCATCTCGGCCAGGACCCGCCCTGGGGGACGGGCTGCCCCAGGGATCAGGTGGGCCCCCACTCTTCGGGGGCGGCCAAGAGTGGGGCCTAGGTGCCTCGGCACGCCTGTCTGGATACGCAACACGTGCCGTGCTCAGAACGTCAGCGTCAATGCTCTGCGTGTTGGCCCAGCGTGTTGGCCCACGTTTTGGTGAACCTATCGCGTCAGACCTGCGTGGTCAGTCCACGTTTTGAGCTCCGTATCAATACGCTGCGTGCCGCGTGTTGCGCATCGGGGCCGGATATCGTGGCCATGGCAAAGAGATCTCTCCAGATTTCATATGGCGCCTGTTCTTATTTTAATGTGTGCCTTGGCACCCCCCTGGGCCGCACGCATGTTTCCGGCCATGATTTGCGAAACTCCCTCTTGGATGTCCCCCTTTTGGACGCCCCCGAACTGTCCCAGGGCTCGCAGAAATCCTTCACCCCGAAGGGGGAGGAGGCGAAGAGGAGAATGGAGATGGAGGGTGGAGAGAGTGAGGGAGCAGGGCGAGGCGTCTTGGACAGCACTTGAATTTTAACTTGGGTACGCGTGGGCGAAAGGTTGCGCCCCAAAGCTGCGCTCTTTCGGCACACGGTGGTGTGGGTGGGCAGTGCGGAATGACCAGATGAAGTTTGCAGTCCTCCGGTCTTCTCCCCCTCCCCCTCCTCCATCTCTCGGCCTGCTTTTTTTTGGTGGTCTCCGGTCAGTGCCGCCGATCTGGGGCGTTGCCGACGCTGTCGAAGACTCCAGCGACAAAGACGAGCGACGAATGTCGACGGAATATCGATCACGACCATTGACGAGGACCGACGACAACAACGATGAGGACGATTGGCACGACGACGGACGATTCACGGCGAGCGATGACCGACAACCGAGGACCAGCGACGACGACCGATGACGACGCTTCCCCTCCTCCATCTTGGCCTTGATTTTCTCTATCCATTCATCAGATGACGCACGGACGACCCAAGAGACCCCTGGGAAACATACCAGGTCACACGAGACGCCTCAGGGGCAGCCCAGGAAACCCCAGAAGAGCCACCAAATGGGCCCGAGCACAGGCCGCGAATGGTCCAAACTGGAGAACGTCGCGTCATTTTGCAGAGTTGCTTTTTTCCTTCCAGGCATTATTGTTCAGGGGGGCACCAGGAGGGCTCCCTATGGCCCACGAGAGCCCGACGACGTCCCAACAGAGCCCCCCAGGCAAATCAGGACAGCCCCAAGAGAGCTTCAAGACTGCCCGAGAGGGCCCTCAAATGGAGCCAAGATGCCTTTACGGCCCAAAAGGGCCAGAGAACGCCCAAGGATAGTCCG
>CAUYUJ010012067.1:0-19433 GCA_963575745.1 Prorocentrum cordatum | reverse complement strand
CTCCTCCTCTTTCTCCTCCTCCTCCTCCTCTTCCTCCTCCTCTTCCTCCTCTTCCTCCTCCTCCTCCTCTTCCTCCTCCTCTTCCTCCTCCTCCTCCTCCTCCTCCTCCTCGGTCTCGGTTCGAGAGCTTTGCTCAGGGCCAACCCAGACGCCAAGCGCCCCGCATGCTTCCTTGCCTCGCGAGACCGGACACCACCCAGGCCGCGACGGATTGGCGCCGCACCTCCCTTCAGCACCGCGCGTGCACCATGGCTCCCGAGGGCCGTCCTCGCCGTACGCGCCCAGTTGGAGCGCTTTTCGGTGGTAAAAAACACATTCGGCCATAATGTGCGTTGTGCCCCCTCCCTCCCCCCCATAACGTAACGTAGCGCCCCCTCCCTTCAGTACCGCGCGTGCACTATGGCTCCCAAGGGTCGTCCTCGCTGTACGCGCCCAGTTCGAGCGTTTTTCGTTGGTCAAAAACACTCGGCCATAACGCGCGTTATGCCCCCTCCCTCCCCCCATAACGTAACGTAGCGCCCCCGGTACTGCCACAGCGTGTCGGGCACCACATCCTGGGGGTGGGCGCCACGTGATGACCCTTCCTGTGTCCCCCCCACTCCTCCTCCTCCTCCTCCTCCTCCTCCTCCTCCTCCTCCTCCTCCTCCTCCTCCTCCTCCCCCTCCTCCTCCTCCTCCTCCTCCTCCTCCTCCTCCCCACCCTCTCCCCAAATGCGCTCTTCCAGACCAGCCCAAATCACCAGGCAGGGGCCGCCAGAAGGTAACTTGGCCGGACGGCAGCCTCTCCCGAAAGGTGGCTCGTCGCTTCGCCGCGCTCCGGAGCAGCGGTGGCGTTCGCCGAGCCGCCGCTGCATGCGCCACGAGCTGGCTCACGAGCGTATCGCAGAACGCGAGATCGTCCCAGACATCGGGCGTCTCGAAAAAACCGAGACGGAGGTTTTTCGCAGTTTTCGGCCTCTCGGGGCCCTCGCCGGGCCTCGGGACCGTCAAAAAACGACTCGGGATGAAAAACCGGTCCTGGGGAAGTGGTGGGGAGGTCGGGGGCCCGCGTCTCGAAAAAATCGAGACGTCGGATGTCTGGGGTATGCCAACAACACCTCTCCAACCTCAGTATCGTTTATCCGACCCCCATCCCCATCCCCATCCCTTGCGAGACCCCCACCAAATTACCCCCCCAGTTGGGGATACGCCCCTCGGAACCCGTAGGGGACGGTCCATATCCCCATCTGGGGGGGGTAAATCGGCCAGTTGCGGCCCAGGCCACGCCGCTGGGGATGGGGATCGGACAAACGATGCTCACAACCAGCACGAGCTGAGGTGCGAACCGATGAAGCTGTGTGGGGAAATCCGAGGTCAGCTTTAGGTCGGGCCTGTCCCCCTACAGGGGGATTTTCGACGAAAAGCAAAACATACCCTCAAACATAGTCAAAAAATGATCCAGAAATAGTCTGGGGGAATATTTTTTGAGTATTGTTTGACCCTTTGGTTTTTGTTTCTTGGGTATTCTTCTATTTTTCGTCGAAAAATCCCCCTCTAGGGGGTCGGGCCGGGCGAAAGGGGGGGATTGGGAAAGGGGGGGTTACGAAATTTGCTGCATGCAGCTGGTTTCGGCCTCACCGAGGGGCCCACTCCTCGATACATCGCCGCCTCCGGCGCCAGGAGGAGGCGCCGGGAAAAAATCAGCCACGTGAGCCGATTCTCAAACCCCCCCCTTGGCAATCCCCCCCTTTCGCCCGACCCGAGGGGGACTCTTTGGGTTTTTTTTTCTGGGGTATTTTTGGGTTTTTGACCCTTTGGGTTTTTTCTCTGGGTTTTCCCTCTGAGTATGGTTTGACCCTCTGGGTTTTTTTCTGGGGTATTCTTTTATTTTTCGTCGAAAAATCCCCCTGTAGGGGGACAGGCCCGACATGAGGTCAGCTCCCGAGGCCCAGCGAGGGCCCCCCGAGGCCGAAAATAGCGAAAAACCTCCCGTTGTGATTTTTTCACAGCGCGAGGAGGTCTGGGAGGTCAGCTGCGCCACGCTGCGCGGCCCCCTGCCGCGCACCAGCGGGCTCCCGCCGTGACCACCGCCGGGGCCCCCGGCCTCGCCCGCGGCCCGCCGCGGCACCGCCGCCGCCACAGTCAGAGGCCCGCGCACCGCCGCTGCGCCCGCCAGTGCCGCGGGCGGCGCGTCATATGCCATCCCTGGGCGGCGGAGGAGGAGGAGGGAGGGATGGAGGGAGGAGGAGGAGGAGGAGGCGGAGGAGGCGGAGGAGGAGGAGAGGAGGAGGAGGAGGAGGAGGAGGGGGTCCAGGAGGAGGAGGAGGAGGCGGGAGGAGGAGGAGGCGGAGGAGGAGGAGGAGGAGGAGGAGGCGGCACACCATACTCACTGCGCACGCTCGGGAGGTGGGGACAGGGCCTTGGCCGCAGAATCTGGCATGCAGGACGACCTTCTCGCCGTAGCCGTCCGGGGGCCCCTCGGCACTTGACCACACAGGCATCCCCGGCGGGACATCAAAAGGCTGGCCAGGGACGCGGGCTGCGCACGGCATTATTTAGGGAGTGAAGGGGAACTGACCGCGCCGAGGTCAGACGCCTCCAGAACGGGGCCCGAGTCGCACTGGGCACCGCGGGCACCTTGACCAGGATCCGCGGAGCTGCTTGTGAAACGGATGCCACCGCCGTCGCGCCCTCCTCTAGGGGAACAAACAGTGACATAAACACAAAAACTCTGAGGTCCGCGCTGATTTCTCGGATCGGCGCTGGACCCCCCTCCCTGGCGCGCGGAGCGCGCCAGGGGCGGCGCCGGAGGCGCCGCCGGGGGGCCCCAGTACTGGTATTCTGGCACGTCAAGACGCTACAGTAACGGTGATTCGCGGCTTTGAAGTCCGAGTCCCACGAATGGTGTTCTGGTGCAGTTCCAGACCTTCAAACGGTTGTCTCCCAGCGAGGCATCCTTTTCAGTCAGTGAACATGAACCCGTGTAGGAGCCCATGAAAAGAGAGCTCAGGAGGGTGTACTGCAACATCGTTAACGAATCTTGGGTTTACACTGGTCCTCCTCCTCCTCCTTTCCCTCTTCCCGCTCCTCCTTCCCTCCCGAGGAGTACAAGAGGATGGAAAAGATGGTCGGCAAGATGGGCAAGAGTGGCCTCTTCGGCAAGGGCGGCGACATGACCCAGCTGTCGCGGAACCCCGGGCAGGCGGGGCAGACGCAGCTCTGGCTTCTGGGAGGAGGAGGAGCAGGAGGAGGAGGAGGAGGAGGAGGAGGAGGAGGAGGAGGCGGAGGCGGAGGAGGAGGCGGAGGAGGAGGAGGAGGATGAGGAGGAGGAGGAGGAGGAGGAGGAGGAGGAGAGGAGGAGGAAGAGCGGGGGGAGGCGGAGGAGGCGGAGGAGGAGGAGGAAGGAGAGGAGGGGAGGAGGGGAGGAGGAGGAGGAGGAGGAGGAGGAGGAGGAGGAGGAGGAGGAGGGAGGAGGAGGAGGAGGAAGGAGGAGGACGGGGAGGAGGAGGGGAGGAGGAGGAGGAGGAGGAGGGAGGAGGAGGAGGAGGAGGAGGAGGAGGAGGAGGCAGGAGGAGGAGGAGGAGGAGGAGGAGGCGGAGGAGGAGGAGAGGGGGAGCAGGAGGAGGAGGCGGTAGGAGGAGGAGGAGGAGGAGGCAGGAAGGAGGAGGAGGAGAGAGGGGGAGGAGGAGGAAGGAGGAGGAGAGGGGGGGAGGAGGAGGAGGAGAGGAGGAGGAGGAGGATGAGGAGGAGGAGGAAGGAGGAGAGGAGGAGGAGAGGAGGAGGAGGAGGAGGAGGAGGAGGCGTGAGGAGGAGGAGGAGGAGGAGGAGGAGGCGGAGGAGGAGCGAGGAGCGGCAGGAGGAGAAGGAGGAGGAGGAGGAGGAGGAGGAGGAAGGAGGCGGAGGAGGAGGCGGAGGAGGAGGATTTCGTTTGGATGGAGGAGGACGAGGAGGAGGAGGAGGAGGAAGAAGAGAGAGGAGGAGATAGGAAGGAAGGAGGAGGAGGAGGAGGAGGAGGCAGGGAAGGGGAAAGGAATGAGGCGGAGGAGGAGGCGGAGGAGGATGACCTCTCTGCACTCGGAGGGAAATTGCCACTCTCGGTGCGAGAAGGAAAAGGAGTGGGGGTGTCTAGCCGAAAAGAGCTGGGAGGGTCATGACGGTCATGAGGGGGAGGAGGATGAGGAGGAGGGGAGGAAGGAGGAGGAGGAGGAGGAGGAGGAGGAGGAAGCGGAGGAGGAGGAGGAGCAGAGGAGGAGTAGGAGGAGGAGGAGGAGGAGGAGGAGGAGAGGAGGGAGGTGTGGAGGAGGAGGAGGAGAGGAGAAGGGGAGGAGGGGGAGGAGGAGGAGGAGGAGGAGGAGGAGGAGGAGGCGGAAGAGGAGGATGATGATGATGAGGAGGAGAAGGTTTTGAGGTATTACGTGCAGATAAGAATCATCTCCATCACCTCCTCCACGACCAGTTGAGCGCATGCTTCTTGCCCCTGCGGACCCCCTTTCTCCCCAGCCCCCTGGGCGGTGAGGGGGTCAACGGGCAGAGGCTCCACCTCGACTCGGTTGCGACCTGGGTCGATTCACCTCGGGCCTCAGGGACAGCGAGGAGAGGTTCGAACGGAGAAGCGTCTCTCTCTCTCTCTTCGGGGCAGCGTTCCGGGACGATCGGCTCAGAGGGGGGATGCATGGACCCGCGGCGGGAGGAGGAGGAGGAGGAGGAGGAGGAGGAGGAGGAGGAGGAGGAGGAGGAGGATGCATGGACCCGCGGCCGCCTGCTGGTCGCCGACGAGCAAAGGGGCCCGAGGGCCCACCCTGCCCAGGGCCGTGCGGAGCCGCTGTCGGGGGCGCATTGCCGATTCCAGCTCGCTGTGGAAGCCTCCTCCTCCTCCTCCTCCTCCTCCGTCAATGAATGGCATCCACAACCCTACAGTGCCGTTTTTAATACATGCTCCGCGTGCGGATCATGTATGAACAATGCAGGGATTTCGCATTCAACATTTCCCAGTGCGACCCTGCCTAGGAGTTGGGACCCCTAGGAAAGCAGCATTAGTAGTAACCGTAACGCTAAGCTAAAGCTAAGCTAAAGCTAAGCTAAAGCTAAGCTAAAGCTAAGCTAAAGCTAAGCCACAGCTAAGCTAACGCTAAGCTACAGCTAAGCTAAATCTAAGCTAAAGCTAAACTAAAGCTAAGCTAAAGCTGAGCTACAGCTAAGCTCAAACTAAGCTAAAGCTAAGCTAAAGCTAAGCTAAAGCTAAGGTAAACGCTAAGCGAACAGCTAAGCGAGACGCTAAGCTAAAGCTAAGCTACAGCTAAGCTACAGCTAAGCTAAAGCTAAACTAAAGCTAAAGCTAAAGCTAAAGCTAAAGCTAAAGCTAAAGCTCCCAGGGGACTGGGGGGAACCGCTCCCAGGGGACTGGGGGAACCGCCCAGGGCGATTTCCACTGCCCGGCCCCTTGAAGCTAAGAGAGTGAGAACCCTTCTAGGCAGAGCCTCGGTAGGGAACAACGATGAGTTCACGCATGAATTTATGCATAGATTAGTCATGTATTTAGAATCCCATATTAAAACAATCCGATGTATTAAAACCTGCCCTGTCCTCCTTCCGCCGCCCAGGTTCATCCCCGGGACGACCGCCCCTGGACTCTCGCTTAATTACATGCGCCGACCGGCGACAGGGTCGGCGGACTTTCGGCGGGCTGGACGCAGGTCTGTATACACAGACGCACATTCGGGATCAAGTCCGTGTGCACAAGAGCTCCGTAGCTGCTGCAGGTTTCGGGACCGAGGCAAAGAACCTCACAACACAGTGCGGCAGGTTGCAGTACACGGTCTGTCCATTGCTACTGGCGCCACCGCACCGATTTTGACGACCTGGGATGTAGCAGTGCGCGGAAACAAAACGACGGAAACGAGGTGATGCAGAAGATGCAGGGCGCCATGGACCCCCGCTTGCTGCAGCAAATGGGCGGAGCGCAGGGCATGATGAAGATGATGAAGGAGCTTCGCGGTGGTGTCGGGCCGGGTGGGAAAGGACGTATGTGTGTCGGGAGCCTCGAGACGTGGGTCAATGCCAACGGGGGTCAGCCAGAGCGCCCCATCTTGCAGGATCCTGCAGGGCCAGTGGCGCACTGACCTGGGTTTGGGTGCAGAATCCTGCAGGATCTTGCGGGATCCTTCGCATTGAACCGGGTTCGGGTGCAGGATCTTGCAGGATTCTGCAAGGCCTGGCTGACCCGGGTCTGGATTGACCCAGGTCAGAAGATCCCCGAATGCGGAACGAGGGGAGAAGAAGAAGAAGAGGATGAGGAGGAGAATGGGGAATTGGAGGAGGAGAAGGAGGAGGAGGAGGAGGAGGAGGAGGAGAAGGAGGAGGAGGTGGAGGCGGAGGCGGAGAAGGAGGAGGAGGAGGAGGAGGAGGAGGAGGAGGAGGAGGAGAAAGAGGAGGAAGACTTCCGCGTCTGGGGGTGCCGCTTCCTCCCCCCGCGCGGACCCTCGCTCAGGAGGCTTCCTCCCTCCGACTGCCTGTCGTCCCCGCCTCCCTGTCCCCCCTCCAGGGTAACTTCCCTCTGCCCAAGAGCTGGTCTAGCTCCTGCGCCCTCCCTGGTGGCAGGGCGCCGCTGGGGGGTCCGCGTGGCAGCGTCTGCCTGGCAGGCTCCAGTGCCGTCAGCGTCCAGCGTCCCGGAGGGCAGGTGTGATGAGAGCATGCGATCGCGAAGTGGACGGGGCCTTGGCCTTAAGGGAGCGTTCTGCTCGGGGTCATGACGGTTTGCCGCCTCGGCCTTGCGTGCCAAAGGCTTTCGGTCATAAGCCTTCGCGGGCACGAGTCAGGCAATCCTCCTTAGTGGCTTGGGGTTCTTTCGTTCTCCGTGTGGCCTGTGAGGTACGAGCAGCCTAAGACGTGCTAGCTGTGCTCGTAAGCACCGGTCGGTGTCGCCGCCACGCAGGACCGAGTTTGTCGATCGCCCTTGCCAGTTGCGCATGCCATCTGCGCAAGGTGGTCTAGTGGGTTGCGCGCGCGGGTTTCAGATGTGGCTTGTGCATGCCGCTTTCCTTGCTTGCGTGCTTGCTTGCGTGCTTGAGTGATTGACTTCCTGCTTGCTTCGCATGCATCAGCACCGCCAGCCTGGCTACCCAAAACCAGATGGCCTTCGGCCCATCCCGCCACCGCGCGCGCCTGGGTTGTAGGTCAGCGGCCTGTCGGATGTGTGTGTGTGTGTGCGTGTGTGTGCGTGTATGTGTGTGTGTATGTGTGTGTGTGTGTGTGTCTGTGTGTGTGTGTGTGTGTGTGGGATTGCTCTGAGGCTCCGCCGCTTCCTCCCCCCTCTTCTCTGCCTGATTCAAGCTTCGCGCTGCCCGCTTAGCTTCGACCGGAAGAGGTGCGCTCTGGACCCGCGGATCAAACAAGTGTGTGTGGGGGGATCCGGGGGGGCCTCGGGGGAGCCTCTCGGGCCCAGTTTTTGAGGGGTGTCCTGGGACCTCGCGGCGGCCTCCGAGGGCCCTCCAGGGGGCCTGATGCCTGGCATCGCTCGGACGTGTGCATTTTTTTTCGGCGAGGATTGTCCAGGACAGTCCTGGACCATCGAGCAAAAAAAACACGCACGAAACCGACAAATGCACGGGAAATGGACGTCCGAGCGATGGCGAGTGATGTCTCTCGGGGGCTTTCTGGGGCTTCGGTGGTGCCTCTTGGCCTGCCTGCGGTCTCGGGGGGTTCCTCGTGGGGCGGGGGGAGCGACAGGTCAGCTCGAGCTCCCCCTCTTAGGGGCCCTCTTTGGGCCGCCAGAGGCCGTCTTGGGGGCCTCTCGGGTCGTCTTGGGGCCCCCATTTGGGCCGTGTGGGGGCGCCCTCAAAGGGGGTTCTTGGGCCGTCTTCGGGCGATCTTGGGGGCCTCTCGGGCCGTCTTGGAGCGTCGGAAGCCCGAGAAGTCGAGAACGCTAGGATCCTCAGGGAGTCAAATGATTGTGGCCTCTCGGGCCCCGTTTTGGAAAAGAACCGCCCTCTATCCGTGTGAGTGGTAGTTTCCAACCATCCTGTGGTGTTGTGTCCTCGTTTTGAGGAGACAGCACCCCGCATCTCACTCCTCCCGCTGCCGTTCCTCCTCCTCTTATCATCATCATCATCATCAGCAGCATCATCATCGTCATCATCATCATCAGCAACATCATCAACAACATCATCAACAACAACATCAACAACATCAACATCATTACGCTACCGAGGAACCCCACATACTTGTATGATGGATGGAGTGATGATAACTGAAGTGAAGCATGTGAGAATGATGTTGATGGCCGTTTCCTGCGCACCCCCTATGGTGTCGAGAAAGTGCCACGCCTGTTGCACCCTGGACGACCGGCTTGGATAGCGGCCGCGCTCAGAGACCACCACCTGCGGACACCCTTAAGGTCTCGAGAATATGCCACGCCTGCTCCGCCCTAGGCGACCGGCTCGGAACCGCGTAGCGACGCGCTTGTTTGGATTGAAACATCAAGGTTTGCAGTGGATCAGAGCCTGCAGCACGGCGATGAGGTAGCACAGGTAGCACATATTCCCGAAGTTGGGCATACACACGGAAGGCAGGTAGAGGTTCGACAGGTCGATTGCAACGCAGGCAAAGAAATCGAATATTCTTTCTTTTGCGAACGAAAGCGAGGCCGCATGGGCGTGGTTCGCCCGTCTGAAGTCAGCCCAGGCAGCGAGGACCTGTGTGATGCACTTGATCCTGACGGGGTTGGGGCGCGGGTCCTCCTGGTCAGCTGCGTAGAAAGACCTCACCGCATCCAGCCGCTCTGCCACAGCTGCCTGCCGCGTGGGGTGCACTGCAGTTTCCACGTCGCGCAAAGAGTCGATGCCATGATGCTCCGCGGCGGCACGCAAGGTCCAACGCCAGGGGGCGACGTCGCTGACTTCCCCGTAGAACTTGGCGCTGGCTCCACCGATAACGTCTGGCTGCAAGGCGAACTATCGAAGGGTTGGGACACCCATGATGTAGGATCCATCATTGGTAGAGTACCTGTTAAGCGCCTTCCACAAGTCGGCATCGTCACCCCTCCTCGACGGTCGGTACTCTGGATCGGCAGATCTTTTGGCAGTGAACGCTGCGTACCATTTGACCGCCTTCGAATCCGCTCTGGAGGACAGGCTCTCCATGGTGGTCGACTTTCGCAAGTCCCGCGACCACGGCCCTTGCGACCAGCGGCGGTCCGTGACCGCGGACGCCGGGGATGCCGCAATGCGAGGCGTGCCAGTGGAACGAACAGGTGTAGCCAGCAGAACAGCTGGAAACCGCTGAGGGGTGAAGGCTTGCGTGGGCGGCGCCTTCGTTGGCGTGGCCTTCACAGGCGTGGTCTTCATTGGAGTGGCATCTTGCCGTGAGGAAGGTGCCGGGTCAGCGCCCGCGATGTCAGCCTCCTGCGCTCGCCGAACCTTCGCTGGCGGCGGACCGCCGTCCGCCCCGTTCCCCCCGGCAAATCGGAAGAAACGTTTTTCGGAAACCCGTCCGAAGAAGGGCCCAGCAAATACCTCACCAAACACTGCCTCCTGGCATCGTCGGCGCCTCGTTGACGCGGCAACTCAATTGTACCTGGTGAGGAGCGTCTCGGGCCACCAGTTTAGAAGCTGTTTCTGGTAAGCATTAGTTGCGTTGTGCACCATGCCTCTCAACATGCGCGCGTAAACCATGTAAACTCACTTCGGCGCCCATCTGTAGCATTGAGTTCTTGAGCTGCTCGCACGGAGGCAGCAGCGCGGACATGGCTCATTGGGGCGCCATGATGGGCGCCGCACCTTTGACGAACAATCACCGGCGCGAGCACGCTTGCGTGCAAATCCGAACGGACTGAGCCGGCATGAGCCAAGGTGGTTACACATGCTTGATGATACTAACACTCACCTCGCCAGCGCTCCCCTGTGCCCAGAGCACGACCGGCACGGATAGCAAACTTGCGTACCATTGTGCCCTGAGCACCACCGTCACGGATAGAGGCCGCGCTCAAGAACCACCCCGTGCGCACCCCTTGTGGTGTCGAGAATATGCCATGCATGCTATGCCCTGGACGACCGTCACGGACAGCAGCGCCATAGACGACCGGCACGGATAGCGACTGCGCTCAGGGACCACCCCTTTCGCACCCCTGCCATGCCGTGGACGACCGGCACGGATAGCGGCCGCGCTCAGGGACCACATCCTGCGCACCCCCTATGGTGTCGAGAAAAGGCCACTCTTGCTATGCCCTGGACGACGGGCACGGATAGCGGCCGCGCTCAGGGACCACTTCTTGCGCACCCCTTATGGTGTCAAGAAAGTGCCACTCCTGCCATGCCCTGGACGACAGGACCACCCCGTGCGCACCCCCCATGGTGTCGAGAAAGAGCGAATTCCTGCTACGCCCTGGACGATTGGCACGGATAGCGGCCGTGTTCAGGGACCACCTCCCGCGCACCTCCTATGGTGCCAAGAAAGTGCCACTCCTGCCATGCCGTGGACGACCGGCACGGATAGCGGCCTCGCTCAGGGACCACCCCGTGCGCAACCCCCATGGTGTCGGGAAAGTGCCACGCCTGCTACGCCCTGGACGACCGGCACGGATAGCGGCCACGCTCAGGGACCACCTCGTGCGCACCCCCGATGGTGTCTAACATGCCACGGCTGCCAGGCTTTGCGACAGTGTCGTAGACAGACACCGCGTTCAGGGACGAGTGTCATGCCTGCCGTGCCCTGCGCATCCTACACGTGCGATTTGTGTATGGCGTGTGATGTGTATGTGTATGATGCGTGTGCGGCCGTATCGGGACGTGTGCCTCGTGTGGGTGCCCAATATGTTGTGCATACGTCTTGGATGTATGATGCCATGAACACGCCAGGCGTGCACTAGCGTTGTACGGTGTATGTTGTGTGTGTGTGTGTGCGAGTGTATGCATGCGTGCGGCTGCATGTAGACGCGTGTCTGATGGTGAAGGGAAGAAGGACGAGGAGGAGGAGGAGAAAAGGGGAGGCGGGAGGTGAGGAAGACGCGGGTGCGACGCGGGTCATCATGACCGTCATCATCAGCATCATCAGCATCATCATCATCATCACCATCATCATCATCATCGTCATCGTCATCGTCACCGTCATCATCATCATCATCATCATCGTCGTCATCATCATCATCACCATCACCATCACCATCATCATCATCATCATCATCATCATCATCATCATCATCATCATCATCATCATCATCATCGCCGTCATCGTCACCATCATCGCCACCCATTTCGGCACACCCCTCACACGTTTCGTAGCCGCATAGGGAGCTCCACCGCAGGCCCCAGCGGCTGCGCTCGCATGACACCACCGCACCCATGTCGGCACACCCCTCACACGTTTCGTGGCCCCATAGGGAGCTCCACCGAAGGCCCCAGCGGCTGCGCTTGCATGGCACCGCCGCACCAATCCCGACACACCCCTCACACGTTTCGTGGCCCCATACGAGCTCCACCGAAGACCCAAGTGGCTGCGTTCGCATGACACCACCGCACCCGTTTCAGCACGCCCCCCGCACGTTTCGTGGCCCCATACGGAGCTCCATCGAAAGCCCCAGTGGCTGCGCCCGCATATCACCACCGCAACCATGTCGGCACACCCCTCACACGTTTCGTGGCCCCATAGGGAGCTCCACCGAAGGCCCCAGCGACTGCGCTCGCATGACACGGCCGCACACATGTCGGCACCCCCCTTCGCACGCTTCGTAGCCGCATAGGGGGCTCCACCGAACGCCCTGGTGGCTGCGCTCGCATGACGCCACCGCACCCGTTTCGGCACACCCCTTCACACGTTTCGTAGCCACATAAGGAGCTCCATCGCCGGCCCCAGTGGCTGCGCTTGCATGACACCGCCGCACCCATTTCAGCTCACCCCTGACATGTTTCGTGGCCCCACAGGGAACTCAACCGAAGGCCTCAGGGGCTGCGTTCGCATAACACCACCGCACCCATCTCTCACACGCTTCCTGGCCCAATAGGGAGCTCCACCGCAGGCCTCAGTGTCTGCGCTCGCATGGCATCACCGCACCCTTGTCTCACACGCACTTCGCACTTTTCGTGGCCCCTCGCCGTCCGGGGGGCTGTGATCTGCGAAATCGTCGCCACTTTCGAGGGCTCTGGTGGGTCTAGCGTACTGAGGCGCCGCGCAGATCCGAACGGGACCTCGCCGACCCTGGGGGGCTGCGATCTGCGAAGCCGTCGCCACTTTCGAAGGCTGCTGGTGGGTCCAGCGGAGTGAGGCACCGCGCAGATCTGAGCGGGACCTCGGCGTCCCTGGACGGCTGCGATCTGTGAAGCTGTCGCCACTTTCGAGGGCTGCAGGTGGGTCCAGCGGAGTGAGGCACCGCGCAGATCTGAGCGGGACCTCGCCGTCCTTGGGTGGCTGCGATCTGCGAAATTGTCGCCACGTTCGAGGGCTGCTGGCGGGTCCAGCGTCAGTGAGGCAACGCGCATGTCTGAGCGGGACCTCGCCGTCCCTGGGGTGGGGTGGGCTGCGATCTGCGAAACGGTCGCCACTTTCGAGGGCTGTTGGTGGGCCCAGCGGAATGGGACACCGCGCAGATCCGAGCGGGACCTCGCCGTCCCTGTGGGGCTGCGATCTGCGAAACGGTCGCCACGTTCGAGGGCTGCTGGCGGGTTCAGCGGTGTGAGGCACCGCGCATATCTGAGCGGGACCCGCCGTCCCTGGGGGGCTGCGATCTGCGAAGCTGTCGCCACTTAGGGCTGCTTGGGGGGCCAGCATAGCGATCTGCGAAACTGTTACCACTTTCGAGGGCTGCTGGTGTGTCCAGCGGAGTGAGGCACCGCGCAGATCTGAGCGAGACTTCGCCGTCCATGGACGGCGTCGACCTGCGAAGCCGTCGCCACTTTCGAGGGCTGCTGGCGGGTCCTGCGGAGTGAGGCACCGCGCGGATCTGAGCGGGACCTCGCCGTCTTTGGAGGGCTGCGATCTGCGAAGCTGTCGCCACTTTCGAGGGCTGCTTGGGGGGGCAGCATAGCGATCTGCGAAACCGTCTCCACTTTCGAGGGCTGCTGGTGGGTCCTGCGGAGTGAGGCACCGCGCGGATCTGAGCGAGACCTCGCCGTCCCTGGGGGGCTGCGAGCAGCGAAACGGTCGCCACTTTCGAGGGCTGCAGGTGGGTCCAGCGGAGTGAGGCACCGCGCAGATCTGAGCGGGACGTCGCCGTCCTTGGGTGGCTGCGATCTGCGAAATTGTCGCCACGTTCGAGGGCTGCTGGCGGGTCCAGCGTTAGTGAGGCACCGCGCAGGTCTGAGCGGGACCTCGCCGTCCCTGGGGTGGGGTGGGCTGCGATCTGCGAAACGGTCGCCACTTTCGAGGGCTGTTGGTGGGCCCAGCGGAATGGGACACCGCGCAGATCCGAGCGGGACCTCGCCGTCCCTGTGGGGCTGCGATCTGCGAAACGGTCGCCACGTTCGAGGGCTGCTGGCGGGTTCAGCGGTGTGAGGCACCGCGCATATCTGAGCGGGACCCGCCGTCCCTGGGGGGCTGCGATCTGCGAAGCTGTCGCCACTTAGGGCTGCTTGGGGGGCCAGCATAGCGATCTGCGAACCTGTCACCACTTTCGAGGGCTGCTGGTGTGTCCAGCGGAGTGAGGCACCGCGCAGATCTGAGCGAGACTTCGCCGTCCATGGGCGGCGTCGACCTGCGAAGCCGTCGCCACTTTCGAGGGCTGCTGGTGGGTCCAGCGGAGTGAGGCACCGCGCAGATCTGAGCGAGACTTCGCCGTCCATGGGCGGCGTCGACCTGCGAAGCCGTCGCCACTTTCGAGGGCTGCTGGTGGGTCCAGCGGAGTGAGGCACCGCGCAGATCTGAGCGGGACCTCGCCGTCTTTGGAGGGCTGCGATCTGCGAAGCTGTCGCCACTTTCGAGGGCTGCTTGGGGGGCAGCATAGCGATCTGCGAAACCGTCTCCACTTTCGAGGGCTGCTGGTGGGTCCTGCGGAGTAATGCACCGCGCGGATCTGGGCGAGACCTCGCCGTCCTTGAGGGGCTGCGATCAGCGAAACGGTCGCCACTTTCGAGGGCTGCAGGTGGGTCCAGCGGAGTGAGGCACCGCGCAGATCTGAGCGGGACCTCGCCGTCCCTGGGGGGCTGCGATCTGCGAAGCTGTCGCCACGTTCGAGGGCTGCTGGCGGGTCCAGCGGAGTGAGGCATCGCGCAGGTCTGAGCGGGACCTCGCCGTCCCTGGGGGGCTGCGAGCTTTACGAATGCCGCTCGCAGACGTAGATGCGCCCATGTCACGTCATCACTTCCGTATAACGTCTCCCAATCTACTCGCGCCCCGCAGTGCGCAGGGGTTGGGTACATCGCCAGGGTATTATTTCGTGATTCGAGTGTGCACGGCGCCATTGCGAGAACCTCGGTCTGAACACGAGCCGCCCTCCATTCTTGAAACTGTTGGATGTGTTTGAAGACGAAGGTGCGCCGCGCCATGACGGGAACCCCGTTTTGAGAACGGATTGCCTTTCAGCAGTACAGGTGGTTCAAGTTTCCAGCGTCGGGGTGGTGAGCGCGCCCAGCGCGCCCAAACGGCACGTCTGGCGGCGCGGCAGGGCGGACTTGCTTCAGAGGCCAATGAGTGGGGCAGAAGCAGCAGCAGCAGCAGTAACAGTAGCAGTAGCAGTGTGAGCAGCAAGTGTCGTAGTAGTAGTAGTAGTAGTAGTAGTAGTAGTAGTAGTAGTAGTAGTAGTAGTAGTAGTAGTAGTAGTAGTAGTAGTAGTAGTAGTAGTAGTAGTAGTAGTAGTAGTAGTAGTAGTAGTAGTAGTAGTAGTAGTAGTAGTAGTAGTAGTAGTAGTAGTCGTAGTAGTAGTAGTAGTAATAGTAGTAGTAGTAGTAGTAGTAGTAGTAGTAGTAGTAGTAGTAGTAGTAGTAGTAGTAGTAGTAGTAGTTGTTGTGTTAGTTGTAGTTGTAGTTCTAGTAGTGTAGTAGTTGTAGTCGTAGTAGTAGTAGTAGTTAGTAGTAGCAGAGTAGTAGTATTAGGTAGTAGTAGTTAGTTGTAGTAGTAGTAGTAGTAGTAGTAGTAGTAGTAGTTGTTAGTTAGTAGTAGTGTTGTAGTAGTTAGTAGCAGCTGTAGTAGTTAGAGCAGTGTAGTAGTAGTATGTAGTAGTAGTATAGTAGTGGTATAGTAGTAGTTATCAGTAGTAGTTGTAGATAGTAGTGTTGTAGTGGTAGTAGTAGTAGTAGTAGTAGTAGTAGTAGTAGTAGTAGTACTCGTAGTAGTACTCGTAGTAGGAGTAGTATTAGTCGTAGTAGCAGTAGTAGTAGTGGTAGTGGAAGTCGTACTATTAGTAGTGGTGGTAGTCCTAATCGTAGTAGTAGTAGTAGTAGTAGTAGTCGTCGTCGTCGTGGTCGTCGTCGTCGTAGTAGTCGTAGTCGTAGTCGTAGTCGTAGTCGTAGTAACAGCAGCAGTAGTAGTAGTAGTAGTAGTAGTAGTAGTAGTAGTAGTAGTAGTAGTAGTAGTAGTAGTGGTAGTAGTATCAGTAGTGGTAGTACTAGTTGCAGTAGTAGTCGTAGTAGTCGTAGTAGTAGTCGTAGTAGTAGTAGTAGTAGCAGTAGTAGTAGTAGTAGTGGTAGTAGTAGTAGTAGTAGTAGTAATAGTAGTGGTAGTAGTAGCAGTCGTCGTAGTAGTCGTAGTCGTAGTCGCAGTAGTAGTAGTAGGAGTAGTAGTATTAGTAGTAGTAGTCAGCAGCAGTAGTAGTAGTAGTAGGAGCCTGAAACTGTTGGATTGATTTTGAAGACGAAGGTGCGCCGCGCAATGACGGGAACCCCGTTTTGAGAACGGACCGCTTTCCAAACTTCAGGGTCGTAAGAGCGCCCAGCGCGCCCATACGACACGTCTGGTGGCGCGGGCGGGCGGACTTGCTTCAGAGATCAACATGTGGGGCAACAGCAGCAGCAGCAGTAACAGTAGCAGTAGCCGTATGAGTAGCAGTTGCAGCAGTAGTAGTAGTAGTAGTAGTAGTAGTAGTAGTAGTAGTAGTAGTAGTAGTAGTAGTAGTCGTAGTCGTAGTAGTAGGAGTAGGAGTAGGAGTAGGAGTAGGAGTAGGAGTAGGAGTAGGAGTAGTAGCAGTCGTAGTAGAAGTAGTATAGTAGTAGTAGTTAGTAGTAGTAAAGTAGTAGTAGTAGCAGTGTAAGTAGTAGTAGAAGTAGTAGTAGTAGTAATAGTAAGATAATCAGTAGGTATTAACTGGAAGAATAAGAGTAATAGTGTAGTAGTAGTAGTATTAGGTTAGTAGAAGTAGTACGTAAAAAAAAAGTTTCCGAAACAGTATAGTAGTCTAGATTCAGTAGTAGGTAGTAGTAAGTAGTAGCATAGTAGCAAGTAATAAGTAGTAGTGGTAGAGCAGCATTCCCGTAGCAGCAGCATAGCAGCAGCACAGTAGTAGGAAAATATTAGAATAGATAGTACTATTAGTAAGTTGGTAGTAGAGATAGTAGAGTAGTAGTAATTAGTAAGTAGTAAGTAAAGTAGTAGTATTAGTAGTCGTCGTAGTAGTCCTCGTAGTAGTAGTAGTAGTAGTAGTAGTAGTAGTAGTAGTAGTAGTAGTAGTAGTAGTAGTAGTAGTAGTAGTAGTAGTAGTGGTAGTAGTAATGGTAGTGGTAGTGATCGTCGTAGTAGTAGTAGTGGTGGTAGTCGTAGGTAGTAGTAGTAGCCGTCGTCGTCGTCGTCGTAGTAGTAGTAGTAGTAGTAGTAGCAGAGTAGTAGTAGCAGTAGTAGTAATAGTAGTAGAAGTAGAAGTGGTGGTAGTGGTGGTAGTTGTGGTAGTAGTAGTAGTAGTAGTAGTAGTAGTTAGTCGTGGTTAGTTCGCGTGTAGTCGTAGTGTTGTAGTAGTTAGTAGTAGTAGTGTAGTTGAGTAGTAGTAGGTAGTAGTAGTATAGTAGTTGTAGTAGTAGGTCGTAGTGAGTAGCGTAGTAGTAGTAGTTGTAGCCTGGTAGTAGTAGTAGCAGTAGTGTTAGTTAGTAGTAGGAGTAGTTGTAGTAGTAGTTAGTAATTTAGTATATAGTAGTAGTAGTAGTAGTAGTAGTAGTAGAAGTAGTAGTAGGAGTAGTAGTAGTAGTAGTAGTAGTAGTAGTAGTGGTAGTAGTCGTCGTCGTAGCAGTAGTAGTAGTAGTAGTAGTAGTAGTAGTAGTAGTAGAAGTAGTAGTAGTAGTAGTAGTAGTAGTGGTAGTGGTAATGGCAGTAGTAGTAGTAGTAGTAGTAGTAGTAGTAGCAGTAGCAGTAGCAGTAGCAGTAGCAGTAGCAGTAGCAGTAGCAGTAGTAGCAGTAGTAGTCTTAGTCGTAGTCGTGGTAGTCGTGGTAGTAGTAGTAGTAGGGTTGCACCTGGTCTTCGTGTCGCTACAAACTTCACCTTCGTGTACTCTTCTTTTGTATCAGGCCTAATAGAACTCCTACCAGGGGAATTACGAAAACCGTAGTTTCAAACCTGGCCTTCGTGTCTTTCGCGCCAATGCCTACCTTCGTGCACTATTCGCTGTAGAGGCTGTAGATTGGATTCGTATTAGAAAGTGACCAAAAAACGACAGTTTTACACCTGTCCTTCGTGTCGACGTCGGATTTGGAGCAACCGCCACTGCCAGCCGCTTCATTTCGGCACAACCCTCTCGAGGATCGTGGGCCTGGCCCTCCGACGCGCGATTCTGGTGCGCACTTCACTAGGATCGTGGCCCTTGTCCAAGTGGGAGCGCTGCCGAAGGCCCACCGACGTCCAATTCCGGCACGCCGCTCACGAGGATCGTGTCCTGGCCCACCGCACCCCTCACACGGATCGTAGACCTCGCCACATTTGGATCGCCGCCCTACGCTGAAGTTCGGCACACCTCTCACATGGATCGTGGCCCTGGCCCAATGTGGAGCGCTGCCGACGGCCCACCGACGCCCAATGCCGGAACACCCCTCACGAGGATCGTGGCCCTCTGGTCCACTTGAGAGTGGGTTTTCATAAGGACGTCGTTCTGGTTTTATTCGGGAAGGCATTTTGGTTTTATTCCCCATATCCTAAGGATTGGGGTTCTTGTTATTACTCTGACGCCTCCCACTGCTCCTCCTTCCTCCCGCTCGCGCCTCCCTCAGACAAGACAAGATAAGATACTACAAGATAAGATAATATAGCACAAGATATGATAAGGTAAGATAAGATATACGACAAGGTAGGATAATAGATAATATAGGACAGCCTATGGAGTAATAAGATAAGACAAGATATGATGCGATAAGATGAGTTGATATAATATAAGCTAAGACAAGATAAGAGATTTCAAGATAAGATAGAGGGTAATAAAGGTAAGATAAGATAGGACTCGATAAGATAAGATGAGACTCACTCTCACTCAGACTCACTCACAGTCACATTCACTCACACTCACACTCTCTCATGATCACCAAACGCTGCCAGGGGCATCATTTGGGAGCCCCAAGGGGGAGCCACCCTGGCTGATATCACGAGCCCGTTCGCGCCGATGTTGGTGGGACGTCTCAGCTAAAATTGCCATTTGGCCTCCCCAACATGTCTCTCTTGAGAGCCTCATGGTCACAAAACGCTGCCAGGGGCATCATTTGGGAGCCCCAAGGGGGAGCCACCCTGGCTGATCTCACGAGCCCGTTCGCGCCGATTTTGGTGGGACGTCTCAGCTAGAATTGCCGTTTGGCGCCCCCAACATGTATCTCTAGAGAGCCTCATGGTCACAAAACGCTGCCAGGGGCATCATTTGGGAGCCCCAAGGGGGAGCCACCCTGGCTGATCTCACGAGCCCGTTCGCGCCGATTTTGGTGGGACGTCTCAGCTAGAATTGCCGCTTGGCGCCCCCAACATGTATCTCTTGAGAGCCTCATGGTCACAAAACGCTGCCCGGGGCATCATTTGGGAGCCCCAAGGGGGAGCCACCCTGGCTGATCTCACGAGCCCGTTCGCGCCGATTTTTGGTGGGACGCCTCAGCTAGAATTGCCGTTTGGCGTCCCCAACATGTATCTCTTGAGAGCCTCATGGTCACAAAACGCTGCCAGGGGCATCATTTGGGAGCCCCAAGGGGGAGCCACCCTGGCTGATCTCACGAGCCCGTTCGCGCCGATTTTGGTGGGACGCCTCAGCTAGAATTGCCGTTTGGCGTCCCCAGCATGTATCTCTTGAGAGCCTCATGGTCGCAAAACGCTGCCAGGGGCATCATTTGGGAGCCCCAAGGGGGAGCCACCCTGGCTGATCTCACGAGCCAGTTCGCGCCGATTTTGGTGGGACGCCTCAGCTAGAATTGCCGCTTGGCGTCCCCAACATGTATCTCTTGAGAGCCTCATGGTCGCAAAACGCTGCCAGGGGCATCATTTGGGAGCCCCAAGGGGTGGTCCACCAGGCGGGGGCAGGCTTCATAGTCACCAAACGCGCCAGGGGCAGCATTTTGGCTTCCAAAGAGGAGTCGACAGGGCCTCCT
>CAUYUJ010012066.1:0-19435 GCA_963575745.1 Prorocentrum cordatum | reverse complement strand
CCTCCCCCTCCTCCTCCTCCCGCTCGCGGGCCGGGCCGCGCGGGCTCTTCGCGGCCGTGCTCGACGACGCTCGGCGTTCGGCGTTCGGCGTTCGACGTTCGACGACGACGACGTGCGACGCTCGACGCTCGACGACGACGACGACGACGACGACGACGACGACGACGACGACGACGACGACGACGACGACGACGTTCGACGACGACGTTCGACGGTCGACGACGACGTTCGACGACGACGACGACGACGTTCGACGGCCGACGACGACGACGACGACGACGACGACGTTCGACGGTCGTTGACGACGACGACGACGACGACGACGACGACGTTCGACGTTCGACGACGACAACGACGATGACCTTGACCACGACCTTGACCACGCCCACGACCACGAGTACGACCGCGGCGACGAAGACGAGGACGACGACAGCCTCCCCCCTGGGAGCGGGCCGTGCCCAGGCCTACGACGGGCTCTTCGCGGACGTGTTCAGCGAGATGTACCAGAGCACGTACAAGAAGGCCCTTGGCTCTCCCCCAGACCCTTCCCAGAACCCTTCCAGTCATGAGGAAATGTTGACGGAAGGTGCTTCTATATTTCCCTGTGGGCCCTCTACCAGGTCTCAGGACCGTAAGAAAACGACTTAGGATGAAGAACCGGGCCCGGGGAATGTTTCAAGATCCCGCGTCGGGAGCATTGAGACGGGGGTCAATGCAAACGGGGGTCAGCCACGGCACCGGATCCTGCAGGATCCTGCGAAGATCCTTTCTGGCTGACCCGGGTTAGCGAGCCGCTCGTGGCCGCGAGGCGGCCGCGCCTATTGGCTAACCCGGGTTTGCGACGACCTGCGTTGCAGTTTTTTTTTTTGCATTGCAGTTTTTGGTTTCCTGCTGACCCGGGTCTGTATTGACCCGGGCCAGAAGATCCCCGACCGCGGGGTCGACATTCTGCAAAAATCGTGACGTCGGGGGTATGGGTTCGCGGCGCGACAGAAGTCACGACAGGGAGCTTTCGGCCGCCTTCGGCCCAAAGGCGGCGCTCCAATCCCGGCGACCTCGACACGAACCCAGGCTGAAAATCGTACCCTATAGCACCACGTTGCTCCAACATCCACTCTACGAAGGGGCTTCTTCAGGGCGTCCTCGGAGAAGCACGTGAGAAACATTTCAATTGCCCCATGGGTAGCCCGTGAGAAGCTGAGCAGCTTATGCGGTACAAAATCTCCAGGGACCTTCTGGGAAGTCTCTGAGAGGCGTCTAAAACAAGTTTTGAGAAGCCTCCAGGAAACCTCTGAAGAGGTTGTTGCATCGAAGTTCTGAAGAGGCCTCTGAGATGTCTTTGAGAAGCGTATAGAAAGCCTTAAGAGAAGCTTGGCGTCAAGGAAAGTGTTTGAACAACTTCTGGCAGCCTGCGAAGAGGCTTCTTCTGAGTTGTTTCGAGTTCCGAAGATCCTGTGGGAGGCCAGCGCAAAGCCTACAAGAAGCTTCTGATAAGCTGCTGAGGAGCAACTGAGACGCCTTGTAAAGCCCTTCTGGAAGCCTATCAGAAGCCATGAGACGCTTCGGAAGAAGCTGCGTCAGAGCTTGTCGGAGCTTCCGAGAGGCCTGTGGGAGCCTCGCGAGAAGCCTACGCCATGCTTCTATGACGATTGGGGGGAGAATTTGGGGCGCTTCTGGACATGCTTGTGTGTTTCGGAGTTTCTGACAATCCACCGAGAAGCTACTGAAAAGAAACGAACGTCATAACAGCTTATTAGAAACGTATGGGAATCCTGTGGGGGGGGAGCTCTGAGAAGCTGTTGAGAAGCTGCTGAGAAGCATATAATAGGATTTGGAGAAGCTGCTGAGAAGCCGATGGGATGCCCCTGAACAGCATGTCTGGTAAGCCATCGATAAGCTTCCCAAGCGGCTCATTCAGATGTTGTTCGAAGTTTTAGAAGGGGGGTGGGGGTCGGAGGAATTTCCCAGACGTTTTTAGGAAACATTCGAGAAACCCAACATCATCCGACCGTAAGCGTTTCAAAAGCTTGGGAGAGGCCAGTGAGAAATTCACGACAAGCTTATGATGAGGCTCCCGTCGGCCACGGAAAAGCCTTTGATATTTGATGCACCTTTGGGGAGCCGACTGGAAGCCCCTGAGCATCTGCTGGGAAGCCTCAGAGAAGTATCAGGTGAGCCTTGGAGAAGCCCTTGAACATATTCTAGAGGAAGCCAATAGTTTGCCTCGGAGCAGCCTATGCGAAAGATGCGGGAAACACTCTAGAAACTTCATATCCGCTGCTGAGAGGCCTCGGAGCAACCCTCGAAAAGCGCACGAGAAGCATATGCCGTTCAGAAGCATTTGAGAAGCCTACGGGAAGCCTGTGGCAAGTTTTGCAGTAGCCTCTAAGACGCGCCTTGGCAGCTCCTGAGCACCTCTTGAGCAGGTTATGAGTAACCATTGGGGAGTAACCTGAGAACCATATGAAATACACACGAGGAGACTCCGATAACGCTCCTGACGACCCCAGAAGGGAGTATGAAACCTCTGGGGAACTTTTGCTCAGAAGCTTCGGAGAAGCTGCCGAGGAGGTTCCGAACATCATGTGAGAAACATATGGGGGCTTGATTGGAAGGCGATGAAAAGATTCTTGCAAGTTTGTTGGAAGTTGGTGGGAACCTGTTGCGAACGAAGCCGATGAGAAGCCTTTGGACAAACCTTTGACGAGCCTATGAGACGCCGATGAGAAGCCATTGGCACCCCTGTGAGACGCCAGTGGGGAGCCTCTTGGAAGTCTCTTGTAAGTCTCGTGGAGGCACTCGTTGGAAAAAAGTCCGTGGCTTTTCATTGACGATTTTTCGCGGGTCTTCCGTGAGGAGTTGCCTTTCGATTCGCAGGAGGCTTCTGTGTGGCTTCCGTCAGGCGCCCGTCAGGCTTGTGTGAGGCCCCCACGGGAGTTCCCGAGAGGCTCCCGTAAGGCTTCCATGGGGCACGACTGTGTGAGGCGCTAGGGCGAGAGCCACATTTGCAAAACGGATTGCCCTCCATCCTTGAAGCTGCTGCAGACGTTCAGGACGAAAGCGCGAGGCGCGAAGGCGACAGCCACATTTTGAGAAGCGGCCGCCCTCCATCCTTGAAGTTGTTTCCGACCTACAGTTGTCGGATACTACAGGAAGGGGAAAAGGCGAAACGCCCGGCCCGCTCACCGACACGTCTGCGGGTGCGACATGGAGGAGCGATTTATAAGGAAGAAGGATCGAGACATTGCATGAGGAGGAGGAGGAGGAGGAGGAGGAGGAGGAGGAGGAGGAGGAGGGTGGAGAGGAGGCGTCTGGCGCGGTTCATTGGATACCTGTTTGTCAACAGGCCAGCAGTGCTCTCCCCCGTGCAGTCGAATGTGTGCGTCAAAAGGCACTCGGCTGAGGCAGAACCCCGTCCAGACTCCGCAGTTGGTTGCACTTGGCACGGGTCGGCTGGAAGGCGTGCCGCGTCGCTCGGGCCCTGTTTTTGGTTTCTTGGGATGTCTCGAGGCCGCCATTACCTGGCCTTCATCACCGTCTGTTGATGTTTAGAACGATAATCAGAGTACCTTTTTGTCGAAAGGCGTTTTTTCGTTGATAGGAGTAGTTTTGGTTTATTCCGAAGCGTTGTGAGTTCTAGCCTCGCGCCGATGGCCAGAGCCACTTGCTGAGAGGAGCTTTACAGTTGGTTTGGTTCGCTGTGTTGATAGATTTGATTCTTCTGCGTGAATTTGAACGAATGAATTGTTCATGTCGTTGTATAGAGTGCGCCTTTTGGTTAGAGCAGTTCGTTGGTACAAGTGCGTTCGTTACTCGAAGTCTCAACGTTTTAACAGTAAGAGCTGTGTTACTGCCTGGATGGGAGTGCATCGAACTCGGTCCAATCCTGGTGATGCAACACGGAAGCCATCGGGTGACATCTTACAGGGTGTCCATAGAAATTCCGAGGTTTTGCAGAACATGTGTTACTCGTGAGGGCAGTCGAGCTTGCTCCTTGTAAATTGTGGACGTAGCCTTGATACATACCAGCTTGTTGGAATCGGTGCCAGTTTGCCGGGATCGGTCACCCAACATGGGGGGCCCTTGCTGGACTCCCCGTAGGCCCCCAGAGGTCAGGACCCTTTCCCCGGGACGGGTTCTTCATCCCGAGTCGTTTTTTGGCGGTCCCGAGTCCCCCAAGGGCCCTTGGAGGCCGAAAATAGCGAAACACCTGCCGTCATGACTTTTGCATTGTTCGAGGGAGTGTGGGGAGGAGGAGGAGGAGGAGGAGGAGGAGGAGGAGGAGGAGGAGGAGGAGGAGGAGGAGGTGGGGGCCAGTCGCGCCACGATTGGCGCCGGCGCTCAGGAATTGCTATGATTCCCGCGCGGCGCCGGCGCAGGCGGGGAGCCAGGGCCGGCCACGAGCGCTATCGCGAGTCATCACTACCCACTCAACAGCCTCCGTCCCAAACACAAAACCCAGTACTCAACCAGGGGGCCACGTGCGAACCCTACCCCTACCCCCCACGACTTCTGAGGGGGAGGGTGGGGTTCACTTCGCTCTGGAGCTCCTGAACGAGGTGAACTCCACCCCCCCTCAGAAATCGTGGGGTGTAGGGGTAGGGTTCGCTTGTGGTCCCTTATCAACGGCATCCGTCTCCAACACAGAACCCAATGCTCACAGCCTCCGTCTCCAACACAAGCCGGTACTCGGCAGCCTCCGTCTCCGACACAACACCCAGTATTCAGCAGCATCCCGCTGCAAGAGATAATCCTGAGGCGGCCCCTTGGAGCAGCGAACCAAAGGTCACTTTGCCTGGGATCGCCGTCCACGTCGAACAGCCCGGGCACCTGATACCTTGTGGCCCGACATCCCGTGGCCTGATAGCCCCGAGACCTTGTCGCCCGGCATCCCCTGAGGGTCTTTTGTTTCGGTCCCCCCCTTTTCATTCGGCAGTGAATAGGATTGGTCCTAAAAAACCTCCTCTTCCGCCTCCTTCTCTTTCTCCTCTTTCTCCTCCTCCTTCTTCTCCTCCTCCTCCTCCTCCTCCTCCTGCTCCTCCTTGTCATAGCTGTCGTCGTCGTTGTTGCGCGGCAGGTGCCGCGGAAAACAATCACTGGTTACCCTCCATCTGGTGGGACCCCAGCCCTTCAAGAAGGCCGCCGACGGATACTGAGCTGCCCCCATGTGGTAGGGGCGGGAGTTTCAAAGACCCTGTTGTGGGGGAGACCAATCTCGCTGCCCCCTGCCGAAGGGGCGGGGCCGCCGAAGGAGCCTTCGCTGCCCCCTGTTCGGGGGGAGTTCTGAAGACCCTTCGCGGCCAATCCCCGGGGGGAAGAGGGCGGGGCCCCGCCACACTGCCTGGAGGCTGCCGCGCCCGGCCCCTGCCAGAGGGGGGGCGCACGCGGGCCACGGCATCCGCCGCCTCCCGCCTGGGGCTGGCGGAGGGACCCGAGGCGGCCCAGCACCGGTCACGGGCGAGGCTCGGCGGCGGGCGAGGGGGGCAACTTCGAGGTTCGAGCCTCGAGGTTCAGGGTTTCCTGGCGTCTTCGTAGTCTCCTGGCGGTCGTCCGCCCTCGGGATGCGTTCCAGCAGCTGCGCCTCGCCCAGGGCGTTCCGGGGATGCCCGGATCGTCCCGAACGGCCGCCGGAGACCCGAGCAATGACCCGAAAATTGAACTCGGCGGCGCGCCCGGAGAGGAAGTGAGAAGGAGAAGGCCTGCTTAGAAGGTGGCGGGACTTCTTAGAAGCCCTCGCGCCTTCCGAGAAGAATTTTTGTCTGTCTTCGGGGAAGGCTTAGGCCAGGTGAATTCCGAGCATTCTGAGAAAGCCCACCCCTTGTCACTTCCCCCCCGCGCTCGCCGCCAAGAGGCGAGCAGGGAGGGGGAGGCGAGGTTCGAAGTGCTGGGTTCGAGGGGGCGTTTTGCCTCTTTCGGCCTCGGTGGGGCTCCGTTTCGGGCCCCGGGACCGTCAAAAAAGAGATCCAGGGTGAAATTTTTGCACCAAGTAGACCCCGGGAGCGGTGGGACCGATTTTGAACGGATTTGCCTTCTTTCCGATTCTCTGGAGGCCCAGCCAGCTCATATTCCTCGGCCGCCACAAGGCCATGGTGTCCATCTTCTCGTCTCCCTAGCTGTTTGGGCTCAAGGTTCAAGCTAATCACTCTTGACATTCGTCCATCTTGGAACTTTGCACCATGGAGTGTCGAGAAGTGCCCTGCGCAGTGGTCTCGACGCTTCGAGGTATCCCAGGCGCAGAGCTGTTTACGTGGCTTTCGCACCATCTTGGCGCCTGTCAGTTTTCTCGAGTGTATTTGTTTTTCGACGATCCAGCAGAGCTTGTGGGGAGCAGAGATGTGCTTGGCCAATGGGCTCCCAAGGTGGTTGCAATTGCAGTGGACGGGCAGCTGCAAGAAGAGTATAAGTCGTGCCAACGTTTCGAGGCCTTGCAGGCGCATCTTTGTGAAGACTGGATTGCGCGGCAAGAGCTGCATGTCGAGCTCGCCATGAGGCGGGCGGGGCTGGATGGCTGCGAGTGGCTCTTGCACATTGACTTGGATGAGCTCTTTCTTCTCCCAGATAATGTAACTGCACCAGCACATTTTGCTAGAATTGTATCGGACCGCAGTGCTATAACATATGTGAATCATGAGGGATTGCCAGAACTGGATGGATGTTGTGACCGTGAAGGCGAAGCACGGCTTGCGATGAACCGTTTTGAGGCAGTGTCTCTCTTCCGGCGGAATCCGCATTGTTTTGTTGAAGGCACTGGGCTCGACGATGTGCTGCTGGGTGCGAAGGGCTTGGGCGGCAACATATGGGCGCAACGTGGCAGACGCAAATGGCATCGTCAGCTTGATGAGTTCATTGAGGCACTCGGTGATGGAACAGATCTGACCCTAAGCCCAGCATCCGTTGCATCCAGATGTGCTTTCTCGTTCTGGCTCCAGCGAGCGAAGACTCACCTGGGTAGCGCCCAATATTTCTTAGGTTACGAACATGGAAAGAGCGCAGTTCGCCTGCGCAGCGGAGCTCTGCCTGCGGGTGTGCATCGCTTCGGCGAAGGTAACACTGGAACCCGCGCAATCGGTTCCAGGCGATACTGGAACCCACAAGAGGCAGCTGTGCTGCACTACGCGTTCGGTGCCGCCAGCAATGTCACTGAGAAGTTGCGACGCCTTCGTAACTCCACCGGTCTTTGGTGGCAGTCCTATGCGTTATACTCCAGAGGTCGCAGTTTGGATGACAATGCTTTGGGACAGTTGTACAGAGATGTGATCGCCCTGCTCGACTCTGCAGAGGCTCAGAGGCAAGTGAGCAGCGGGATCTGCTTTCGCTTCCACATCGCAGAGCGTCACCTGCCGAGGAGTAGTCCCGAGGGGGACCGTGGCACGTGAGGAACCGAGGAGCCACACGAGCAGCGACTGGATGAGCTTCTAGCCCTACGTTGGTGCCGTCGCTGACAAGTGCTGGACCTTAGAAACCGCTGGTCTCTGCAGTCCTCGCCGATGGCTAGCAGGCTGCCTTTGCAGCCGATGGCTGCTCCATCGCAAGACATGTGCTGCACTCTTCATCTTGTGTTGCTTGGGTGGCTTGTCTCGGTGGCGTGGCTGCAGGCACCGTGGAGGGCCGAAAGAGACCTGCACATGCACGACAGTGTGCGAACGGTTGGTCCAGAGGAGCTCAGAATGCTGTTGCAGAAGCGGCCCAACAGTGTGCGAATGCTTGGACAGATGATTACCGCTTCGAGGCAGTGGTTAAGAGGAGCTTAGCGGTTTTGCTTCAGAAGTGTCCAGGTGGTCGCAGGGCGTAGAAGTCCTGCAGGACCCACTGTGGTGCAAATCCACTTGGGAGTCTGACTCTGGCGTTTCTCATTGATCGTTCTTTCATGGGCATGATTCGATTTACCAGCTGGCTTGCGATTGATGATATGACATCTGGAATGGGACCAGTGGAACATACACACGGACGCCAGCCCTGGTCGACGACAGGAGTTGCAGACATTCCGAGCCGATGTACCCAAGACTCACAATATCTTCCCAGAGCTCGTGCAGAATGCTGTGGATCAAAATTGACCCAGTCTAAGTCGTAAAGCAAATGGGCTGGGGTTCTTTCCACAATTGCCACGAGCATCACGGTTCGAATGCATGCGCCGTGGTTTTGGCATCCATGTTGCAGTAATAGATACGTCCCCAGAAGCAGCAACATTGTTGGCGCGCAGCATACGCGGGAGCCTTGAAGTGAGTGGGTGAGAAGTTTTGTCTGCACCACATCGGCACACTGGCATGGAGCATGTGACCTACGCGCGCTCAATGAAGTGACGGTTGCGTCTACCCCATCACAAAGACGCATGTGCTGTCTCTCCTCGAGTTTGAAACCCGTTGGGTTGTTCCATGAACGGGTCAAATGATTGAAGGGAGCTGGCGTCTGTAATCAAGCATCGTGAACACGTTCCACCAAATTGCGTCTTGGCCGACCCACCCTGCACTTACAGGAGGGCGATGCCACCCAATGCTGGACAACTACTGTGGAATGTTGCCCACCTTGCCGTTGCGCCAGTAAAACAAGCAAGGATTCATTAGCGAGATGATCTGAGTCGAATGGTCGTGACAAGGTGCGCGGAGGAGGGCGAAGAAGACTCAAGGGAGGTGGTTGAAGAAGAAGACGAATTGAACGAGGAGGCAACGAGATAGAAGGGCGAGGCCGATATTTGCTCGTAACATTAGGTGACCAACAGACCCGAAGGTCAATGCACGGCTTGCTCCTACCCGTTGCCTGGTAGTTCTGATTGGCTTGACCGTTGGAGCCGCACGAGGTTCAGCTCAGAAAAGCAAAATGAGGCTCTGTATCGTGTTCGAGCCGCGACGTCTTACAAGCTCCTGGGGTTTCGAGACCCTGACCAGGAGGATGAGCCCATCAGCTATCCACGCGAGATTCGCCAGATGATGGCCTGGCTTCTCGGATGATGTTGTATTGCCCATGCGTTGGGCTGTGACACACGTTGCGGCATGAGCACATTGTGTAGGCAGGGGGCGAGGGGGAGAGGAGGAAAAGGTACCCATATCGCTACCCTTGCTTCGTTTGCGCCTTTTTGGGCCTCCTGGGAAGCCCTCGTCGCCACCGCTGGATTCTCCTGGAAACTCTTGTCAAAACGCACCCCAGGAGAGGTCCGGGGACTAGCGGTCTGGGGACTAGCCCATCCCATCCCCCCTCCTTCTCCCCTAGAGGGGAGACGGTGGGGTGGGATTGGCGCTGTGGGGTTGGTGGCGTGGGTGGTTGGGGGGAGTAGTGAAAGGAAGAGGGGAGGCGGGCGAGGGCTGAGGACAGCTACGCTCTCTTGCCTCCTCTGCCCCGCCTGCGAGATCTTTCCCCTTCTGCTCCGTCCTTCGCTTGCTGCCTCGTTCGGATCCGGTTGCTGCGGCGGTGCTGGGCTCACGGGCGGTGACGGGCTACCTGGCGGGAGCACGCGGCGGAGGTGGTGACGCAGCTCCGGGTGCAGGCGGAGCTCCGTGCGGATCGCCGGGGCGGGGCGGCCGCCCAATGTCGAAACGCCGAAGGAAAAAACTCTCACCGTCCGGAAATCCGAACAGTTGTGCTTATGTGATGTGCGATGTTCTTCTAGAGCCGCGCCCCCTCGTACTCCTGCCTCCCCTGAGATCCGACGCTGCGAAGAGGCTGCGACATCGCAGTGGATCACGACCAGAGCCCCAGAGCCCATCTCTCCCTGCTGCAGTTCTCGAGCCTGATCGTCCTCCTCCTCCTCCTCCTCCTCCTCCTTCTCCTCTCCTCCTCCTCCTCCTCCTCCTCCTCTCCTCCTCCTCCTCCTCCTCCTCCTCCTCCTCCCTCCTCCTCCTCCTTCCCCCTCACCTACCCCTTCTCCTCCTCCTCATCCTCCCCTCCTCCTCCTCCTCGTCCCCCTCACCTCCCCCTTCTCCTCCTCCTCCTCCTCCTCTCCTCCTCCTCCTCTTTCTCCTCCTCCTCCTCCTCCTCCTCCTCCTCCTCCTCCTCCTCCTCCTCCTCCTCCTCTGTGAGGGCCCTGGGCCCCGAAACGGCGCGGAGACGCCCGGCGTGAACACATGGCAACGCCCAGATCGCAAGGCCTGGGAGGATACAGTGCCGTTTTAAATACATGCTCCGCGTGCGGGTCATGCATTAAAAAATGCAGGGATTTAGCATTGAACACAACGATGAGTTCGTGCATAAATCTATGCATACATTAATCATGTATTAAAGTTCCTACATGTTTAAAGATCCTATGTATTAAAAACTGCCCTGTAGGGGCTCTCACGCCACAGCTCGGGCCTCCGGCGGCCGCTCGAGACGATCCGGGCATCCCCGGAACGCTCTCGGCGAGGCGCAGCTGCTGGAGATAGGGGGCCACATGCGAACCCTACCCCTACCCCTTTGATTTCTGAGGGGGAGGGTGGGGTTCACTTCGCTCGGGAGCTCCCGAACGAAGGGAACCCCACCCTCCCCCTCAGAAATCGTGGGGGGTAGGGGTAGGGTTCGCATGTGGCCCCTAGGAGAGCATCCCGAGGCGAGCAAACCTTCGTGAACCGACAAGGCCTTCCAAAAACTTTCAGAACACCCGAGATCTGCGGCGCCCTCTGGCTTTTCCGCCACCTGACAGCCTGGCTCTCCAACGCCGGGAGCTCGGGGCCGCCTTTTGCCCCCGCAGGCCTTCGAGGACCACGGCCTGTGGTACCAGCATCGCGTGATCGACGACATGGTGTCGCAGGCCACCGCGGCGCCCCTGGGGCGTGGAGCTGAGGGCGGCGGTGCTTTCTGCTGCGGGAGCGGGCTACAGTCGGACCGAGGTATAAGATCGAGGTCGGTTCTGGGAGGGTACCCTCGTGTTCTTCGTGTTTGTTGGACGCTCTTGTGCATCCTAGCGAGGGCACCCTTGGATGTTCGGTATGTTTGGGCCGACGCAGAGTCTCATGCTCCTGAAGGATTTTCCGAAAAAGAGACAACGCCATAAACACAAACTTTGGGCGCTCCGCGCGGATTTCTTGGATCCGCACTGGGCCCCCCCAGCAGCGCCTCCGGTGCCGCCCTGGCGCGCTCCGCACGCCAGGGAGGGGGGCCGGCGCAGATCCAAGAAACCCGCGCGGAGCGCCAAGAGTTTGTGTGTATCCAGTTTTTCCCGTCTATGAGTTTCTTGTGGCCCAGGTCCGATTTCACGAGTGAGCCTTCGCGCGGAATGGCCTGTGGTGCGGGCCCACAGGGTCCCCGCCCCCCAAGAGCACCGGCCTGTGCGCTTGGATATTTGGCCCACCGCCCCCGACAGCCGCGCACCCCAATGGCCGCTCGTGGCCCTTGCCCAGGGCCACTCTGGCGTGTGATCCTGCGTGTGAACGAGGGCGGAGGAGGAGGAGGAGGAGGCAAGAGGGAGGACGGCCGTGCACCCAAGGTCACCCTTGGCTCTTGCCCAGGGCCACTCTGGCGTGTGATCCTGCGTGTGAGCGAGGGCGGAGGAGGAGGGAGGAGGAGGAGGAGGATGAGGAGGAGGGGAGGGATGAGGGAAGATGGAGGACAGCCGTGCACCCAAGTTCACCCTTGGCTCTTGCCCAGGGCCACTCTGGCGTGTGATCCTGCGTGTGAGCGAGGGCGGAGGAGGAGGAGGAGGAGGAGGAGGAGGAGGAGGAGGAGGAGGAGGAGGGAAGGGATGAGGGAAGAGGGAGGACAGCCGTGCACCCAAGGTCACCCTTGGCTCTTGCCCAGGGCCACTCTGGCGTGTGATCCTGCGTGTGAGCGAGGGTGGAGGAGGAGGAGGAGGAGGAGGAGGAGGAGGAGGCGAAGTAGGAGGAGGAGGACCAGTTGAAACCCAAGGGTCATCAGCGATGTTTGAAGAAACCCTCCCTCCAAGCTCCCTTTCCGTATGGTGTATGGTCCTACAACGGTTCGTTTCCATTAAGTGAACTGCATCGTTGGAAGACAACCGTTTGAAGACCCTGAAGCATGCCAAAACATTGTTCTCGAGATTCCAACGCCACGGATCAACCTGACTGTTGCGTCTTGACGATGTTGAATCGTGTCAGAACACTGTTCCTGGGACTTCAACACTGCGAGCCAGCGTACGTAATTGTTGCACCCTCATAATCCTGCATCCTTGCAAAACACAATTTCTGGTTTGTTGATCATGGAAATTCGTAAAAACCTTTGCACATGTTAGAAGCGAGTATGCGCGGCGCTAAGGCGATAGCCACATTTTGAAAACCATCCGCCCTCAATCCGTGAAACTCTTGCAATTTGTTGAAACAAATGTGCGCCGCGCTAAGGCGAGAGCCACATTTCGAAAACGACCCGCCCGCAATCCGTGAAGCTCTGGTAAATTTAAGCGGATGTGCGCCGCGCGATGGCGAGAGCCACATTTTGAAAACGGCCCGCCCTCAATCCGTGAAGCTCTTGCAACTTTTCAAACACAAATGCGCCGCCCTGCGGCGAGAGTCACATTTGGAAAACCACGCGCCATCCATCTATGAAGCTGTTGTCCATGTTGAAGCTTCAGGTCAGGGTCACAAGTGGTGAGGAAGTCTCAGGCGAAACGCCCGGCCCGCCCTAAAAACAGGCCTCGGGGTGCGACAGGGAGAAGTTACAAGGAAAAGGCATGGAGGAGGAGGAGAGGGAGGAGGGAAGAGGGAGGACAGCCGCGCTCCCGAGGTCGCTCTTGACTCTTGCCCAGGGCCATTCTGGCGTGTGATCCTGCGTGTGAACGAGGGAGGGTGGGCACCAGACGGTGCGGGCACCAGACACAGGCTGCGAGGGTGGCTCCGAAGGCTCGGAGGGCTTCCCGGAAGGCTCGGAGGCCCCTCTGGAGCCTTCTGCGGGGGCGCGCGCCCCCGCTGCCTTCCCCCCCTTGAGCTCGCCGCCAGACGGAAGCAACGATCCGACGGAGTGGGCGTCTGCTCCACACCTGGAGTGGGGGGGCAAGGCGAGGGAGCCTCCCCGGCGACGACTGTGCACGGCTGCCCCCGGCCTGGCCACAGCCTCCGTGCCCCCGACCCCCCCCCCCCCCCCCAGGGGGGTCCTCGCGCTGGCCGCGCCCCTGCCCACGGTGGCCTCCGCGCCAGAGCAGCCACATCGTGTGCGCCGAAATTGGAAGCGCGGCGCGCGGAAGTAGCCAGGTGCCGCGCAGGGCGCGGCGCGGGGAATAGGCTGTCGGCGTTGATGGCGGGTCGGTGGGGGCTCGGGGTCTTCGGACGGTTTCGTCGGTTCCTGGGAGTGTTCCTGCCTCGGGGCGCGTTCCAGAAGCTGCGCCACGCCGAGAGCGCTCCGGGCGTGCCAGGATCGTCGCCAACGGCCGCCGGAGACCCTTGGCATGGCCCGACTGCTGCAGGAGGGGCGGGGGGGGCATCAGAAGAGGTTTGGCTTTGGGTTTCGAGGTAGTTTTTTTGGTTTGTCTGTTTGTGTGCGTTGGTGCTGGCGTTGCTGCGCTGGCGGGGGCCTCTGGAAGCGCTCTCGTGGCCACGGCTGGGTTCCCATCCAGAACGCACCCCGGGAGAGGCCTGCGGGTCGACGAGACCCCCGGAGCCCCAGGCCTCCCCGCGATGTAGAGAGGCGTGGTGGGTTGGAGCTATCCTCGGCCTCTGGGGGCCTGCACCGGACCCCGGGACCGTGCAGCAAGGACCCCGGGGGGGAGGAGGAGGGGGAGGAGGAGGAGGGGTAGGAGGAGAGGGAGGAGGAGGAGGAGGAGGAGGAGGAGGAGGAGGAGGAGGAGGAGGAGTAGGAGGAGGAGGAGGAGGAGGAGGAGGAGGAGGAGGAGGAGGAGCCAGAGGAGCCAGAGGAGCCAGAGGAGCCAGAGGAGCCAGAGGAGAAGGAGGACCCCTGGCTTCCCCACGGAAGCTCAAGCCGTTCTGAAAAGGGGGGCACTCGGGGATACACCCCTTGGGGACTATCCGGATGCACCGCTACCAAGGATGGACGCCCATTCGAAAGTCCAACGAAATCGGGGATAAGGGTCGGCAGATCCTCTGTTGGGGGGCCAGTCCCTCGGAAATGAGTCGGGACTTCGGGGACCGCACGTTCGGATGCAACTCCTGGGAGATCAAATTTTGACGTTGTTTTGATCCGAAATCCGGTTTAATCTAGCTTAATCTCGCTTAAGTGTTCACGCTTTGCGTATCCCCACCAGTCGCTAATTAGGCCGCTTTCGCGTCCCGGAGCGCTTCAGACTCCGCTAGCGCCTTCGCTAGCGGACGCGACCGAAAAAGTATCCCCGCCAGTCCTGCTGCCCCAGCGGCCGCCTTGTGAGCTGGCCCGGCCGGTCTGAGTTGCGCCCTGCAGCTAATGAGGTTCGCCCGTAGGCCCGGACGACTTCTCTCGCCGCCTGCGCTCTTCGCTCGCGGCCGCGACCAAAAGAGTATCCCCACCAGCCCATCCCAAAGCAGCACATTTTGCGACGCACGCCGGCGGTCGTGATTCTCGGGCGTGTCTCCCCCTGCTCTCGCATATTTCCTCCTCTTCCGCCCACCTCCTACCTACCAACTTTCTGTTATACATTCTTGTGGGGGCAGTGGAAGGAGGACGAGGCGGAGCAGGAGGTCTCTGGACACTTTGGGGGTCCTCGTGGTGCCTCTTGGGGCACCCTTGGGGCTCTTTTACTACTGGGGCTCTTTAGGGGAGGTCTGGGAGGTCTCTTGGGACCATCTTGGAGGCCACGGCTCAAAAAGGAGCGCGGAGTCAATTACGCCCCCCACTTCGGAACCCGAGAAGTTGCCTCTTGGGGCCCTCTTGGGCCGCTCTTGAGCGCTCTTGGACCCATCTTGGGCCTCTCTGGGGCCCGTCTTGGAGCTCACTTGGGCCATATTGGGGCCATCTTGAAGCCTCAAGAGCCCATTGAAAGCGAGAAGGCGAGAAGGCAAACAACATCGATTTTCTTATGTTGTTTGAAAGATTGGGGCCTCTCGGGGGGATCCTTGGGAGGCTCCGTGGCCACTTGGGGCTGTCTTGGGGCGGTCTTGGAGCCTCGTGTAGGCTTGTCAGGAGATATCTTGAGTCATCGAGGGCTATCTTGAGTGATCTTGGAGGTCATCATGAGCTCTCTTGGGCTGTCTTGGCGCCATCTTAGGCCAAAACAGACGCTCCAACCACCCGCGGCCCCCCCCCTCCAGGCCCAGGGGTAGGGGGTAGGGGGAGGGGCACCCCTCCCCGAAGGGGAAGAACGGGTTTGAACAGAACGGGCTCTCTAAACCACCTCCGCCCAGAGGGACGGTGGGATTCATTTCAATCCCGCTCAATCCGGCTCAATCCTGCTTAATCCGCGGCCTAATCCGGCGTAGCAGCCCCCCAGTGGGGCTGGATCCTCTTTAGTCCTTCCGACGAAGACCTCCCAGTAGTTGCTTCCTGACGCGTGTTGACGAAAACACGTACCGCCGCATGCTTGGAGAGCCCTACCCAAAGGCAAGTCCTACCACGTTGCAATCAGAAGCACGACGTCGGAGGTCCAGGGAGGGGGGAGGGCGATAAGGAGGGTGATGAGGGACGGGAGGAATGGCTTCAGGGAGTGAGGGGGGATTGGGGAGCTGGTAGAGGAGGTAGAGTGGGAAGGGCAGGAAAAGAGAGATATACAGAGACTGACAGAGACAATCCATCAAAAGGGAGGAAAAAGAGAGAGAGAGAGAGAGAACAAACAACACATAGAGAGAGAGAGAGAGAGAGAGAAATAACCCAGATAAACAAAGGCATCGCATCCAGATGATACAACAATCAGAGATAGAGAGGGGGGAGAGAGCGATAAGAGAGCGAGGCTGCTGCTGCTGCTGTCTGAGCGGCTTCGCGCTTGGCGCGTTCCGTGTGTGTGTGTGTAGAGAGAGAGATAATGGGTGAGAAGAATCCGTATGTGTATAGACAGATAGAGAGAGAGACATACAGAAAGATAGAGAGAGAGGGAGGAGGGAAGAGGGAGGAGGGAGGAGCCAGGAGAGCACACTGTATAGGAGAGAAGGGCAGCATGATGAGGAGGAGGAGGAGGAGGAGGAGAAGGAGGAGGGGGACGAGGAGGTGCATGGAAGGAGGAGCTGCAGCGGCAGCCGCGGCCGCCGCCGCCGGGGATGCCGCCCCCGCAGGTGATCAAGAGCAACGGCGGCTTCGTGTGGGCCTGCAAGAGCCACCATGGCGACGCGATGGCCCGCATCGTGGCCCAGGCCTCCCCCGCCTCCGCTCCTGACTCCCCCGCCCAGGCCTCCAGCCCCGCGGGGAGGACTCGCCTGATCGGGGGCTCGGCGAGCCTCCAATGCCCCAGGCAGGCCGAAGGAGGAGGAGGAGGAAGAGGAGGAGGAGGAGCAGGAGGAGGAGGAGGAGCAGGAGGAGGACGAGGAGGAGGAGGACCAGGAGGAGGAGCAGGAGGAGGACCAGGAGGAGGAGAAGGAGGAGGAGGAGGAGGAGAAGGCGGAGGCGCAGCAGAAGGGTGAGGAGGAGGAGGAGAATGAGGATGGGAATAAGCAGGATGATGATGATGATGATGATGATGATGATGATGATGATGATGATGATGATGATGATGATGATGATGCTGATGCTGATGATGATGATGATGATGATGATGATGATGATGATGATGCTGCTGGTGATGCTGGTGATGTTGGTGATGCTGATGATGATGATGATGGTGATGATGATCATGCTATTGCTGTTGCTGATGATGACGATGATGATGATGATTATCATCATCATCATGATCATCATCATGATGATGTTGGTGCAAGTGAGGGTCGGAAGAGGCCCTGCTGATGATGATGATGATGATGGTGGTGCTGATGATGACGATGCTGATTATGATGATGATGGTCATGATGATGATGGCGATGATGATGATGATGCTGATGATGATGATTCTGATGATGATGATGATCATGATGATGATGATGATGATGATGATGATGATGATGATGATGATGATCATGACAATGGTGGTGGTGGTGATGCTGGTGGTGGTGATGATGATGTTGATGGCGGTGGTGATGATGGTGATGGTGGTGATGATGGTGATCTTGGATCGGGTGATGATGATGATGCTGATCATGATGGCGACGATGATGACGATGATTACCACGCTGATGATCATTACGATGATTGTGATAATGGCGGTGGTGATGATGGTGATGGTGGTGATGATGGTGATCTTGGATCGGGTGATGATGATGATGATGCTGATCATGATGGCGACGATGATGACGATGATTACGACGATGATGATTATTACGATGATTGTGATAATGGTGGTTGTGGTGATGGTGATGTTGGTATTGATGATGATTGATGTGATGATAACGCTGATGAATATAAGGTTTGATATCCTGATCCTGATGGTGGTGATGATGCTGGTGACGATTATGATAAATAAGTCTGGGGATGCCGATGTTGATAATTGTGATGACGATCAGGATCGCGATGATGAGGCTGCTGATGCTGCTGATGATGATAAGCTGCTGATGATGATGAAGCTGATGATGATGCTGATGATGACGAGGATGGTGGTGGTGGTGGTGGAGGTGGTTGTGATGGTGGCGGTGATGTTATTGATGGTGATGGTGGTGGTGGTGGTGACTGTGATTGCGATTGTGATGGTGATGGAAGTGGTAGTGATGGCATTCCGGATGATGATGAGGAGTAGGAGGAGGAGTAAGAGGAGGAAGAGAGGAGAAAGAGGAGGAGGAGGAGGAGGAGGAGGAGGAGGAGGAGGAGGAGGAGGGGAGGGGAGGAGGGAGAGGAGGGGGGTAGGAGAAGGGGGAGGAGGAGGGGGAGGAGGAGCAGCAGGAGGAGGAGCAGCAGGAGGAGACGCAGCAGGGGTCCCAGGAGTCCCTCTGTTTCCGGGCCATACCTCGGGCCTCCGTCGGCGCTTCGGGACGATCCGGCCCTCCCTCCAGAGAGCTCCGGGCGAGGCGCGGCCGTTGTCTCCGCCCTCGCCCTGTCTCCGCCCGCCGCCCGCAGCCCCCCCGTTGCCGCTCGGAGCCGGAAGCGAGCTCACGCCGCGAGCTCACGCGCCAGGGCTACGGCAGCCTCGGCCTGATGACGTCGGTGCTCGTGTGCGTGGACGGCCAGACGGTGCTGGCACAGCCCGGCCACGGCACGGTGACGCGCCACTACTGGGCGCACCAGCGAGGCCCCCTGCTTCCGTGGGGAGGAGAGGAGGAGGAGGAGGAGGAGGAGGAGGAGGAGGAGGAGGAGGCGAGGAGGAGGAGGAAGGAGGAGGAGGAGGAGGAGGAGAGGAGGAGAGGAGGAAGGATGAGGAGGAGGAAGGAGGAGATGAGGAGGAGGAGGAGGAGGAGGAGGAGGAGGAGGAGGAGAGAGGAGGAGGAGCAGGAGCAGGAGAGGAGTCAGGAGCAGGAGCAGGCAGGGAGCAGGAGCAGAGCAGGAGCAGGAGAGGAGCGAGCAGGAGCGGCAGGAGCAGGAGGAGCGGAGCAGGAGCAGGAGCAGGAGCAGGAGGAGAGGAGGAGGAGGAGGGCAGGAGGAGCAGGAGGAGCAGGAGGAGGAGGAGGAGGAGGAGCAGGAGCAGGAGCAGGGGCAGGGGCAGGAGCAAGAGCCAGAGCAGGAGCAGGAACAGGAGCAGGAACACGAGCAGGAGCAGGGCGGGAGCAGGAGCAGGAGCAGGAGGAGGAGCAGGAGCAGGAGCAGGAGCAGCAGAAGGAGCAGGATGATGAGGAGGAGGAGTCGAAGGAGGAGGAGGAGTCGAAGGAGGAGGAGGAGGAGGAGGAGGAGGAGGAGGAACCGAAGGACCAGTGCAAACCCAATAAGCACCAACGATGTTGCAATAAAGCCTCTCTCCAAGTTTGTGTTCACAGGTCTCAAAGCAATGCTGCTCCATTATGGGAAGTGGCCCGTTAAAAGGCAATCGTCTGAGAGTCGTGCCAAAACATCGCTCCTGGGACTTCAGCGCCGCGGACCAATGTGACTCTTTCAACCCTACAATCCTAAATCGTGCCAGGACACCCTCCCTGGGACTCCAATACCGCTGATCAACGTGACCGTTGCGTCCTGACAGCCCTAAAGCGTCCCAGAGCACCATTCGTGCGACTTCGACCGTACGATTCCGTCAAACTCCTGCAGACCTGGAAGGCGAATCTACGCGGAGCTGAGGCGAGAGCCACACTGTGAGAAGGAACCGCCCTCCATCCGTGAAGCTGCTGGGCTTTCTTGAGAGCGGGGGTGCGCGGCGCTAGGTGGGAGAGCCTCCTTTTGAGAACCACCCGCCCTCCATCCGGGAGTGGGAACTCCTGAGACGACCTCTGCGCGGCGCGAAGGCGCTGGCCACAGTTTGCCGAGGAGCCGCCCTCCCGCCGCGCGCGGCGCGTCGGCGCGTCGGCGAGGGCACCGCCCCCGGAAAGCCGCGCGCCCTTCCTCCGAGAGCCGGGCCGGAGCTTCCCGCAGCGGCCGTGCGCGCGCACGCCCCGTGGCCGCGAGACGCCCTGCGCACGTCGAGCGCTCCGCTCCTCCTCCCCCTCCTCCTCCTCCTCCT
>CAUYUJ010012065.1:12500-19435 GCA_963575745.1 Prorocentrum cordatum | reverse complement strand
TCTCTCTCTCTCTCTCTCTCTCTCTCTCTCTCTCTCTCTCTCTCTCTCTTCTCTCTCTCTCTCTCTCTCTCTCTCTGCGTCTTTTCCTCTCTCGCGCCCATTTTGGAATCTCAAACATCGATGTCGGGATCCATCTGCATGTTCTTGCTGGTTGGAGTTTCGAAGGATACGCAGTTGCGACGACGGCGGGGAAACCTCCAAACTGCAAACATAAACAACGGCGACAGCGAGGGCGCGGGCCCCCCGCAGCGAGGGCGCCACCTCCTTCGGGGGCATGGCCCCGATCGTCTGTCAGGCGTTCAATTTTGAGCCTGCAGGGGCCTCCGTGCCATTGCGCTCGAAGCCGCCCGAGCGCCTCCAGAGGCCCCGAGAGCACTGCCGAAAGAGATCGCGCGAGCCGTGCTTCGCGCTGCGCTCGCCGCTCGCCCCCCGATTCGGCGCGCGCCGCGCCCCAGCGTTCCGCGGCCCCGCTGGCTCAAGCCGCTCTGGCTCGAGGCGCGCTGAGCTGGCCGCGCGCCGTGGGGGCGCGGGTCGGCCCCGACCTCCAGCGCGTTTTTAGGGGGTCGTGGGCGGGGCGCCTCTTCCGCGCCCCCTCCGCCCCGCGCCATGGCGGGCGCCGGCGGCGGCCCGTGGATCTCTGCCGGCGCGGCGGCCGGGTCGCCGCGCAGCGTCTGCGCCGCCGCGGCGCCCGCTGCGCGCGGCCGCCAGCGACGGGGGGCCGCCGCAGAGGGCCCCCGCGCCGCCGCTGCTCTACCCCCGGGGCCTCTCGCCCGCGGTAGCCGGCAGCCTGCCCGGCGCGCTGGCCGTGGCCATGGCGGACGGCGCTGCAGCTCCTCGCGCTGGGCCGCGGCGACCTGTCCAGCCGCCGCCGGCGCGAGACCGCGCCGCTGCGGGCGACTCTGCGACCGGCGCGTCCGCCGCCGTCGCCCGCGCTGCCGCGCCGAGTCCGCGCGCGGTCTGCGCCGCCCCTGCCCCCTCGACCTCGGCGGCGGCCGGCGCGGCCGCGGCGGCGGCGCGCGCCGCGGCGGGCCCCGCGGCCGCGTCCACCCGCGTCGCGGCGAGTGCACCGCAACGGCCATGCACAGCCCGTTGAAGGCTTTGCAGGGGACATCGCGGAGTTCGACGCGCTTGGGCGGGACTTGGAAGACGCGCCGCCCTCCGAGCCTCCGCCGTCTCCTGGTGCTTGGGCTCCTCGGCCCCCCCAGTTCGGCACGGCAGTTTTCTGCGTCGTTGAACTGGCGTGGGTCGGCGAGGAGCTCGCTGGGCATCGCGTTGCGACTGCCCTCAAACAACGTGATGTGCTTCGCGAGCGCCGCCGTGCGGTCGGGCCAAAGCGTGGCGCCCGCGCGTTCCACTTCGCCCGCGTCGATGTCGGGCACCTTTTCGGGGGCCGGCTTGGGCGCGCAGACGTGGGCGCGCGCTAGTGTCCGGCCCCCCCCTGCGAGATGTGCATGACCATGGGGCAGTGCGCGTTGGCAGGCCATCCGTCCGCCGACGCCAGTTGGCCCGCGATCGTCGCGATGGCTGGAGAGATCCACGCGTAGCCCAAGTTAAAGAACCTCTGCGCAGTGGGGCGGTACGCCCCCTCATCCGCGAGCACTAGCGCGCCTGCAGCCAACTGCGTGCAGTCCTCTCGCGCGGGCTTGCGAGGCGGCATGGCCCCGCCGCCGCCGATGATGCAGGGTTGCGCTGAATAATCAGAGCGCCAGCCATAGGCATGATGCGGATGAAGTTTTTCGCGATTCAGCTCAACCCTGTCAGAGATGCGGAGTGCGCCGACGATGAGACCGTTCGGCGAGAGGGCATCTCCGCCGATCCGATTCATGCTGATCCTGCGACGGATCTCGTGATCCATTCGCACATGCATCATGCTTTAATGCCCCGCCCGCCCGACCCGACCCGCCCGTTAGGGCCCGCCCCGAGTCGGCCCGGCCCGCCCGTTAGGAATCTCGGAAAGTTTTTCATGCGGATTTTTTTCTGTAGACGCTCTCGACGAGAATCCTTTTGTAGAGGCTTTCGATCGGAATCCTTTTGTAAAGGCTCTCAATCGTAATCCTTTTGTAGCGGCTGTCAATGGGGATCCTTCTGCATTGGCTCTCACTGAGAATCCTTTTGTATTGTTTCCAATGGAAATCCTTGTTTAGAGGTTTTCAATAAGAATATGTTTGAAAAAAGGCTCGCACAGGGAATATTTTTGTATAGGCTCTCAATGGGGGTCCATTTGTATTGGGTTTCGCTTGGGGTCCTTGTGTAGAGGCTTTCAGTGAGTCCTTTTTGTAGAGACTTTCGATAGGGATATTTTTGCAAGGGCTCTCAATAGAAATCCTTTTGTAAAAGGTGTTCAGAATCATTATGTAGAGGCTCTCCATAATAACCCTTTATCTGGAGACTTTCACTGGGAATCCTTTTGCATTGGCTCTCGCTAGGAATATTTTTGCATAGGCTTTCAACTGGGAATTATTATGCAGAGGCTTTCACTGGGATTCCTTGTGTAGGGGCTCTTCATAGAAATCCTTGTCTAGAGGTTTTCAATCGGAATCTTTTTGTGGAAGCTCCCAATGGGAATCCTTTTTGAGAAGGCTTTCAAGCGGAAGTCCTTGTGTAGAGACTTTCGATGGGAATCCTTGCGTCGATGGTTCTCAATAGGAATAATTTTCGTTTGGCGTTCGATCGGAATCCTCTAGTATTTGCTTTGGCTTTTGCTGTGGGTGCTTCCAAGTGTCATCCTTTTGTGCAGGGCTTGTATTTGGAGTCCTTTTGTAGAGGCTCTCATTAGGAATCCTCATGCGGAAGCTTTCAATCGCAACCCCCCTGTAGAAGTCCCCAAGAGGGGCCCTGTTGCCTCGACTTTCAAGGGGAATCCTTATGTAGACGCTTTCATTATGATTTTTTTGTAAAAGGATTTCACGATGAATCTGTTTGTGGAGGCTCTCAATCGGAATCCTTGTGTAGAAGTTTTCAGCATGAATATTGCGCAGGGGCCCCCGCCCGCCCGCCCGCCGCCCGCCCCGCCCCGCCCGCCCGCCCGCCCACTTCCTGTGTAGCGCGCACCACCTCGTAGTCAAGCGCCTCCGTCTCCAAGACAACACTTTGTTGTCGGCGGCGACCGTCTCCAAGACAGCGCCCAGTATTCAACGGGCCCCCTTGGAGAGTCTATTACCCCCACCGCCCGGACCCGCCCGCCGCCCGCCGCCCGCCCGCCCGCCCGCACGTTTTTATAGCGCGCGCCACCCTGTACTCAAGCGCCTCCGTTCCTAGACGGAAGCCCTGTAGTCAGCCGGCCTCCTCGTTTCCAAGACAAACGCCAGTATTTCAACAGGCTCCCGCTGCAGGAGAGAATCATGAAGGAGTCTGTTAAAATCCCCACCCGACCGCCCGCCGCCCGCCCGCCGCCCCCCGCCCGCCCGCTTCCCGCCCGCCGGCTCGTCTTTTCTGCAGCGCGCACCACCCTGTAGTCAACTGTCTCCGTTTCGAACGCAACGCCCTGCTGTCGACGGCCTTCGCGTCCGAGACAACTCCCAGTACTCGACCCGATTGAAACCCGATGCAAATTGTTTCTTGTTGAGAGCCCGTGCAAAAAAAAAAAAATCCGAATGAGAGCTTCGACACAAAGGATTCCCATTGAGAGGTTCTACGCGCGGATTCCCATTGAAATCTAATAGGAAAAAGGTTCCCTAATGACAGTTCCTACACAAGGTTTCCTATTGAGAGCCTCTACATAAGGATTCCTATTGGAAGCCAATGCAGAGAAAGGCTTCATATTTAGAGCCTCTACAAAAGGATCCCCATAGAGCCTCCGCAACAGGATTCTTTTTGAGAGCCTCTACACAAGGGTTCTTACGGAAGTGACGTACACATGGATTCCTAGCGAGAGCCCGTGCGAAATGATTCCCGTTGGAAGTCTCTACAAACAGATTATTATTCAAAGTCTCTACACAAGGATTCCTATTTAAAGGCAGTGCAAGAGGATGCTTATAGAGAGCCCATGCAAAAGGTTTCCTCTTGGGAGACTCTACGGCGCGATTCCTGGAACCTTCCTTCCAACAGAAAAAAACCGCCCGAACACATTCCTCAGGAAGGTTCCAGAATCTCTGGAAACTTCCAGACAACCATCTTACAACCATCCTCAGGGAGGTTCCATGATTTCTGGAGGCTTCCAAACCAACCAAACAACCTTCCCAAAACCTTCCTCTGGAAGAATCCAGGATTCCTGGCAACTTCCCAAAAACAAATACCCTGTGACGTACCCAGCCCATTTGTATCAATGGAAACGAGGAGTTGGCCGAAACTTGCATGGGCAATCAACTTGATGTGTAAGCTACTTGGGAGGCGTCACTGTGCTGGGCCCCGCAAGGAGGCCTCGAAAGTGGCGACAGTTTCGCAGATCGCAGCCCCCCAGGGATGGTGAGGTCTAATTTGAATCTGCGTGTGGCGTCACTGTGCTGGCCCCCCCAGCAGGCCTCGAAAGTGGCGACAGTTTCGCAGATCGCAGCTTCCCAAGGATGGCGAGGTGCAAGTTGAGTCTGCGTGTGAGTACCCACTGTGCTGGGCCCCTCAGCAGCCCTCGAAAGTGGCGACAGTTTCACAGATCGCAGCCCCCCAGGGATGGCGAGGTCCCATTTGAGTCTGCGGTGAGTACCCACTGTGCTGGGCCCCTCAGCAGCCCTCGAAAGTGGCGACAGTTTCACAGATCGCAGCCCCCCAGGGATGGCGAGGTCCCATTTGAGTCCGCGGTGAGTACCCACAGTGCTGTGCCCCTCAGCAGCCCTCGAAAGTGGCGACAGTTTCACAGATCGCAGCCCCCCCAGGGATGGCGAGGTCCCATCTGAGTCTGCGGTGAGTACCCACTGTGCTGGGCACCTCAGCAGCCCTCGAAAGTGGCGACAGCTTCACAGATCGCAGCCCCCCAAGGATGGCAAGGTCCCATTTGAGTCTGCGGTGAGTACCCACTGTGCTGGGCCCCTCAGCAGGCCTCGAAAGTGGCGACAGTTTCACAGATCGCAGCCCCCCAGGGATGGCGAGGTCCCATTTGAGTCTGCGGTGAGTACCCACTGTGCTGGGCCCCCCAGCAGGCCTCGAAAGTGGCGACAGTTTCACAGATCGCAGCCCCCAAGGGATGGCGAGGTCTCGTTTGAATATGCCCGTGGCGTAACTGTGCAGGGCCCCCCAGCAGGCCTCGAAAGTGGCGACAGTTTCACAGATCGCAGCACCCCAGGGATGGCGAGGTCTAATTTGGATCTGCCGCGGTTACCCTCTATGCAGGACCCCCCAGCAGGCCTCGAAAGTGGCGACAGTTTCACAGATCGCAGCCCCCCAGGGATGGCGAGGTCAAATTTGAATCTGCCGTGTGTACCCACTGTGCTGGGCCCCCCAGCAGGCCTCGAAAGTGGCGACAGTTTCACAGATCGCAGCCCCCTAGGGATGGCGAGGTCTAATTTGAATCCGCCCGTGGCGTCACTGTGCTGGGCCCCCCAGCAGGCCTCGAAAGTGGCGACAGTTTCACAGATCGCAGCCCCCCAGGGATGGCGAGGTCCCATTTGAGTCTGCCGTGAGTACCCACTGTGCTGGGCCCCTCAGCAGCCCTCGAAAGTGGCGACAGTTTCACAGATCGCAGCCCCCCAGGGATGGCGAGGTCCCATTTGAGTCTGCGGTGAGTACCCACTGTGCTGGGCCCCTCAGCAGCCCTCGAAAGTGGCGACAGTTTAACAGATCGCAGCCCCCCAGGGATGGCGAGGTCCCATTTGAGTCTGCGGTGAGTACCCACTGTGCTGGGCCCCCCAGCAGGCCTCGAAAGTGGCGACAGTTTAACAGAACGTAGCCCCCCAGGGATGGCGAGGTCCCATGTGAGTCTGCCGTGAGTAACCACTGTGCTGGGCCCCCCGGCAGCCCTCGAAAGTGGCGACAGTTTCGCAAATCGCAGCCCCCCAGGGATGGCGAGGTCCCATTTGAGTTTGCGGTGAGTACCCACTGTGCTGGCCCCCCCAGCAGGCCTCGAAAGTGGCGACCGTTTCACATATTGCAGCCCCCCAGCTGGCACGCAGCGACGAGCGAGGCGAAAGGCAGGGGCAAGAGAGGGGCGGGAAGGAAGGAAGGAGACGAGCGAGCAGTGCTCTTTTCAAAACGAGAACCCAACGCAGGAGGGTTGGGAAAGAAAGCCTTCCTAAAACCTTCCTCAGGAAGGTTCCAAGATTCCTGGAACCATACCAATAACAACATTCCTAAAACCTTCCTCAGGAAGGCTCCGGGATTCCTGGAACCCCCCAAAACAAAGTGTCCTAAAACCTTGCTCAGGGAGGTATTTGGAAGGTTTTTGTGCCAAGCCCTTTTGGAATCTTCCGCAGGATGCTTTTGGGCAGCTTTTTTTGTGCCCGGTTTTTGGAAGGCTTTTGGTTGGAATGTTTTTTTGAAGGTTTTGGATTTTTGGTGCTGGGTGTTTCTTTTCGTTCTTGAAAAACCGCTTTAAACCTTCCTACAACCTTCCGCGGCAAGGTTTGAGGATTCCTGGGGCCTTTTCGACAATTTTCATACAACGTTCCGCAGCGAGTATCCAGGAATCCTGGACCCCTCCAGCCAAAAAGACCTTCCCAAAACCTTCCCCAGGAAGGTTTTCGGACAGGCTTTTGGGCCAACCCCTCCTGGAACCTTCCTGAGGAAGGTTTTATGAAGGTCATTGGAAGGTTGTTTTTGTTTTTTGTTTGGTTTTCTGTGCGCAAGGTTTCTGGAAGGTTGTTTGCGCGGTTGTTGGAAGATGTTGTAATGTATTGGGCGGTTGTGCTAAATGCTGGAAGGTTCCAGGAAGGTTTTGAAGGGTCGTTGGAAGGTTTGTCTGGAAGTTTGTTGTTTTTTTGTTGGAAGGTTTTTTTTTGGAGGTTTTTTTGAAGGTTCTTGGAATGTTTTTGGTGAGATCTCCCCACATTTTTTCCCCACGTACAAAG
>CAUYUJ010012065.1:5000-7500 GCA_963575745.1 Prorocentrum cordatum | reverse complement strand
GCCCGAGAGGAGGAAGAAGCGGCTCCGCTGCTGGCGCGTGAAGCACAGCCTGTCCAAGCACAGGCCGCCGGGCAAGCAAGAGCGGGTGCGGTGCCCGAGGGGTTCCACCGCTCTTTGGTCTCGGGCCCTCGGGGTGAATGTCAGGGGCAACGTGCGGGGGGGATTGGTTCCTCCTCCGCCTTCTCCTCCTTCTCCTCCTCCTCCTCCTAGCGTTAAGTCGGGCCTGTCCCTCTACAGTCGGGTATGGCCAGGACCCCAGGCAAGGGGACCCGTTTAGTGGTAGGGCCCCGGAGCTCCTGAATTGGCCAGGATCACTAAACCAGGTTTGCCGCAGCTGGTGTTTTTTCGGGTTGCGGCAGTTCCGGTTAGAACGGGGAGGGGGGGGCGTCCCCCAGTACACATCACTTAACCAGGTCCCACTAAACCCGGTTCTGCCAACGCCCGATACAGGCGGAATATTCAAAACTAGTCAGAGAATAGTCAGGGGACGATGTTTTGGATCGTTTTTCGTTTTTTTTTGTTCGTTTAAAATCCGCCTGTAGGGGGGCACGCCCGACCTAGTCCTAGCGCTCCGCATCCTAGCGCTAACTCAGCCTGGTAGCCAACCCCGACGGGAGCGTGTAGTTTCACAATGGAGAGCCCATCGCCGATACGCATCGCCGATGTCAGCTCGACGCTTCCCCCCAGAGCCTGTACCCCCCCCTTTCGCCCTCCTCCGGGTAGGCCCCACGGTCCAGGTCTAGTTTCCCTTTAGCACCCGATCCCTGACATCCGCCGATCTGTGTTTTTTTATCCGCGACCCCATTGGTCCCGGTCGCTTCCCCATGGGTAGTTCTGCGTCCCAGATTCAGCGTTGATGCTCACATGGACCGATAGATAACTTGACCCAAAGTACAGAGTTTTGGCAAAAATGCGCCAATGGATCAATACAGAAGCGTAGAAAGAAATTAAGGATCCCTCCGCAATCGGATTCCAATCGGATTCTGATAGGGTTCAAAGAGGGTCCCCAAGGATCGGATCTCAGGCGGACTTCACCATGGGACTCCCCCATAGGTGTCCACCATGGGAGTCCACCGTCGGATTTCCCCCACAGGACTCCCCCATAGGACCTCCTCACAAACCCAGCCTCCCTCATAGGACCCCCGAACTATACAGATGCTTCTTAGTCAGAAAGAATGCAATCAACCAGTCGGGGTGCTAAACGGTATCGCGGGGGTGCTCCTTCCCCTCTGGAGTGAATTGATTGGTTCGGGCGCTACTGATAATGACTACCGGGGGAGTTCTGAATCGCTTCTCGCTATTGCCGTCGGCTATCCGAGCCCTTCGTGCCGAGCAGGCACCTGCGGGACCACAGCCGTGGCAGCACCAGCTCCTCGAGCAGCTCCTCCTGGAGAGTCAGCAGGCTGCGTGAGCATGCACCGCTCGGGCGGCCCCCTGGGCCCCCTCCCAGCAAGCACCCTCTGGGTGGCGCGCCGCTCGGCGCGCAGCGGAGGAGGAGGAGGAGGAGGAGGAGGAGGAGGAGGAGGAGGAGGAGGAGGAGGAGGAGGAGGAGGAGGAGGACCAGGGCAAGCCCAAGAGTCATCAACGATGTTGGAGTAAGCCCTCCCTCCAAGCTCCCCTTCATAGGCCCCTACCATGGTTCATTTCTATTGAGGCACCTGCCCCTTTGGAAGTCAACCGTTCGAAGACCCTGAAGCATGCCAAACATTGTTCTCGGGATTCCAACGCCACGGATCAACCTGACTGTTGCGTCTTGACAATCCTGAATCGTGCCAGAGCGCCATTCCTGGGACTTCAACACAGCACATCAACATATCTGTTGCACCCGCACAGCCCTGAATCCTTTCAAAACACAATTTCTGGCACGCGGCGCCAAGGCGAGAGCCACATTTCGAAAAGGAACCGCCCTCAGTTAGTACAACTCTTGCAAATGTTAAAAGCGAATGTACGCCGAGCTAAGACAAGAGCCACCTTTTCAAAAGGAAGCACCCTCAATCCGTGAAGCTCTTATGCGTTTTTTAAACGAATGTACACCGCGGTAGGGCGAGAGCCACATTTTGAAAACGACCCGCCCTCAATCAGTGAAAACGAATGTGCGCCGCGCTAGGGCGAGAGCCACACTTTGAAAACGACCCGCCCTCAATACGTGAAGCACTTGCACATGTTTCCAGTGAATGTGCGCCGCGCTAGGGCGAGAGCCACATTTTGAAAACGACCCGCCCTCAAGCAGTGAAACTCTTGCAATTGTTTCAAACGAATGTGCGCCGCGCTAAGGCGAGAGCCACATTTTGAACACGTCCCGCCCTCCATCTGTGAAACTTTTCATTTTTTCAAACCAATGTGCGCCGCGCTAAGGCGAGAGCCACATTAAAAACGCGACCCGCCCTCCATCTGTGAGACTATTGTCAATCCTTAAACTTCCGAATCATAAGTGGTGAGGAAGTCTCAAACTTGCCTTAAAACTTGCCTTCAAGCTTGCCTTAAAACTTGCCTTCAGTCC
>CAUYUJ010012064.1:0-19448 GCA_963575745.1 Prorocentrum cordatum | reverse complement strand
TCTCGCGGCCGGGGTGCCACTCGGGGGCCCCCAAACGGTGTGGTGACCACACCGTGCGGTGAGTCGGTGGGGGCTCGGGGCCACCGCACGGTCTTGGGAGTCGAGTCCCTCTCCGAGGGCGCTTGGGGCGTCAGGGGCCTCCGGAGTCCCAAGGCCGTGCGGTGACGGACCGTGCGGTGAGGTCTCCTGGGGGTACTGGGGCCACCGCACGGTCTGTCACCACACGGTTTTGGGACCCCCAAGCAGCAGCAGGGCTCATTTCGAATACTTCATCCGCCTTGCTACTGCACGTTTCGACCTGCTTCTTCCGAACGGCGTGTAGATCTTCGTGCTGGATTCATTCTTGATAGCCCCCTGTTGCACGATGCCGGGCCCCAGGGGTAGAGAGTCTGGGAAGGCCCCAGGACTGACAAGAGTGCCATCCGAGGTGGACATTTTGGGTGCTCGGGTTGTCCCCTCCCCCCCTCGACTGGGCGCAAGACTGGCCCTTCGTCGGAGTGGCCTCTCGTGCGGGCCCACCGTGGCCTCCCCGATCGCTTGGTGCGACGCGATGGTGTGGTGGCTGCTGGTGCGCCTAGTTTTGGCCACCAAAGTTTACCCTTGCCCAGGGTCACTCTTGCGAGTGGCCGACTCCCTCCCTCCCTCCTCTACCGAGCCCCGTGGGCGGGCCAGGCCGGGTTCGCTTTCCACGCCTCGTCCCCTGATTAAGGAGCCGCCCAATTTCCCCTCCCCCAGGGACACCGGGGGGATGACCTCAGGACGTCTTCAGTTTTGGGGATCCCTCCCACCCTGTTTCTCTCGGCGGGGAGTAAAGCTCCGCCCTCCTGCTCCTCCTCCCCCTCCTTCTCTTCCTCCTCCTCCTCCTCCTCCTCCTCCCCTTTCCTCCTCCACCCCTCCTCCGCGGAAAAGTTTTTATTTTTTATGATTGGTGGAACCCCAGCTCCTCCCCCCCTCCTCCGCGGAGGGTGTTTTATTTTCCATTCTTTGTGGGACCCCAGTCCGTCAACAAGGGCGTCGAAAGAATAATTCGTTTCCACTACTGGGGGGAGGTTCTCAAGACCTGTCTCGGTTAGAGTTTCCAGCGTGCCTTTCTGGAGGAGGGAGGCACGCGACCGCAGCGTGTGGAGTGTGCGGCAGTCTGACCAGACAGCACCCCTGAGATCCGACGTAGCGAAAACAATGCGGCATCGAGAAAAAACACCTTTGGAGCCTTAGACTCCATCTTCCTGCGTCATTTTTTGAGCCAGATCGATCTGTAAGGGTCCCCGTGACCGAAAGCAACAGCGAAAACGCCCGGCTGGAAAAAAATGGGACGCCAGGATCTCAGTTATAGGCCTCCGCCTCCAGGCTGTGCCCGACCGACCCTCGCCTCCCACCCCAGTCCTGGGGGACCACTCGACTAAAAGTAAGAGCGGCTTTTCGCCAGAGTGACCTTTGGTGCGGGCCCGCTGGGGTACCCCGATCGCCGCACGCGAGGCGGCGGCGACGTCTTGCGTGCTTGCTTCTGGACCCCCGCGGCCCCGAAAAAGCCCCGCACCACGGGCCGCTCTTGCCCCGGGTCGCTCTTGCGTGCACGGTAGGTTCGAGCCGTGTCGACCGGCGGCGACCCCGCTGCCGGCGTTCAAGGTTGAACGCCGCCGGCAACGATATGACGTTGCTCAGAGCGTGAATTACCTACCCCGCTTTCGCTTCCAAGCAAAACCAAGTCATACCACGCGCCTTCCCGTCAAGCGACCTGACCAGTGCAGGCCGTAGTTTGGCATCGCCTGGTATCTCTTGGAAGCGAGGGTGGTCAAAGGCGAGCTAGGTTTGTTTCCCACCTAGTTTCGGAAATGGCCGGTCGTTCAAGTTTGAACGGTTCCCTCGGTGCCAGGAACCTCGGGGGTGGACAGAACCCCCACCCTGACACGTCGATTAGTGAATTGTCCGTTTTCGGTTCTCGAGAGGGCGCCGCGGCCGTCATCTTCCAGGCTTGCGCCCGCCAGGTTTGGGCCCGAGGTCGTATTCACTAAACCACGGTTTACTAAAGGGGGTTCTGTCCATCCCCGAGAACCGTCGCCAGGGGCGACGCCGACGCGGACCCCGCCGCAGCCGAGCCACGCCCCCCTCGCCGCCGGACCTGCCCTGCCCCCGCCGCTGGCCGCGAGGCTGCACCGGCTGGCGGAGATACTCGGCGCGAGGACGCCGCCGCTGCCCCGGCTCTGCATCTGCCTCCTCCACCTCGTCTTCCTCCTCCTCCTCCTCCTCCTCCTCCTCCTCCTCCTCGTCCTCCTCGTCCTCCGTCTCCTCCTCCTCCCCCTTCTTTTTCTGCTCCTCCTCCTCCTCCTCCCTTTTCTCCTCCTCCTTCCCCCCCTCTTTCCCGCCTCTGCCTCCTTTTTCTCCTCCTATTCCTCCTCCTTTCCCTCCTCCCTCCTCTCTCCTTCCTCTTCCTCCTCCCCCCCCTCTTGTTTCTCGCTCCTGCCTCCTCTCGACTTTGCCGGAGTGACCTTTGATGCGGGCCCACCGGGGCCCCCCGATCGCTGACTGCGATGCAATAGCAGCGGCCTGCGCGCTTGGGTTTGGCCCCCTCGTGCCACCAAAAAGCCGTGCACGAAGGGTCACTTCTGCCCGTGGTCACTCTTGCGTGCAGCCGACCCCTACCTGACCCATCGTCGCTCCTCCCTCCTCTGTCCTTTCGGTACGATCGAAACGTCTTATGTGCGAAGGGACCAGGGACGGCGACTGACATCAGGGGAGAAATAACCACTCGGACCCGACAAGTGTCGTTTATTGAACGGCCCAGGGCGTTTTCTAAACAGCCCTGCCCTGTTTGATTCCTTCTGGGGTGCGTTTGCTAAACAGCTTCGCGTGTCTGGGTGATTCTTATGTTAAATCGGGCGTGTCCCTCTACAGGAGGAATACCCCAAGATAGTAAGATACTGGTCGGGTGGCATTTTTGTTGTGAACGGGCATCTTTCAGTTTCAACTATTTTGGGGGTATATTTTTGACTATCTCAGACTTTACGTCCGAAATCCCCCCGTAGGAGGACAGGCCCGACTTCATTCTTATGGGGGTGGATGTTCTGCCCTCTGACAGCAGTGCTTGTGCAGCTTGAACAGGCGTCGCTGCCGGCTCTGCGCGGGGCGGCGATCGTGAAAGACAGGAGGCCGCCGGCGCCACGGCGGCCGCTGTCGGTTTTGGGCATCGCCAGTTGTTGGGGATCGGGCCCATTTTCCCGTACGGCGCTCCGTTATTTTTCTGCATCACAGTCGTGATGCGGTTTGCTCTCTAGCGTCCGTCGCGGCACCAACTTTCGCATTCTTCTGCCCGCGCGCCCTGCCGGAGGCAAGGCCCACCAGGAGCAGTACAGTGTAATGCGTTGTCTCGCCCGCGCGCCAACGGGCGTATGGCTTCTTGACTTGACTTGACTTCGGGCATCCAGATCCTCATCCACCTCCATGCGCGCACTCATCCATCGCCCTCTCCTTTTGTACGCTCAGTTTTTTCACTAGGCGGTACGCCCTGTTTTCCCAGCGGAGCCCGGTTCAATGCCGTGCCTTTCGCTGGTTGGCTGACCGACTGAGTCGGACTGACTGAGCTTCAGGAGTATTTTTGACAACACATTTCAAACCGTCCGGGCGCACCCGCAGCCGCAACCAGGCGACACATTTCAACCTGCCCGCGGGCGCAACCGCAACCGCAACCAGGCGGCATATTTCAACCCGCTCGCGGGCGCATCCGTAACCGCAGCCAGGCGACACTTCTCAACCCACCCAACGTTGCAACCGCAACCGCAGCCGCTCTTTGGAGCCTTGGGGTCCATCTTGGGGCCATCTTGGACGAGGTCGACCAAAGGAGGGGCCGTATCCCCGGGATGCGAATCGGTGGCATTTTTTCATTCATGTTTCTTTTTCATCTATGTTTATTTCAAATCAAGGAATTCTGCCTTCGCGGAGGCCGTTGTGGACGCTGTTGCGAAAGAGCGCCAGTGGATCACCTCGTAATTGAAAGTGGTGGTGGGAGCAGAACCCCCCCCCTCCCCCCCTTCAAGCGGGGGGGGGACATTTTCGGACCCCCCCCCTCCCCCCCCTTCTTGGCGCTGGATAGGGGGGGGGGGGGGGCGATTTCGACCCCCCCCCCCTCCCCCCTTTGGCCAGGCAGGGGTGGGGGGGGCAGGTGGGGAGGCTCTCTCCGCTCCGGAGCGCTGGCGGCTGGGGTTAAGGTGGTGGTTAGGGTAGAGGTTGGGGTTAGGGTAGGGGTTAGGGTGTTGTTGAGGGATTAGGGTTAGGGCTTAGGGTTAATATTTGAGATTCGGGTCAGGGTTAGGGTAGGGTTTAGGGGTTAGGGTTAGGGCATAGGGTTGGGGTTAGGGATTCGGGTCAGGGTTTGGGGTGGGGATAGGGGTTAGAGCCCAGGTTAGGGTCAAGTTAGCCAGCTCGAACGAGCCAGAAGGCTCCTTCCACTCCCACCCGCCCTCCCACAACATAAGAAGCAAGTGCGTCTCGTCCGACGCCTGTCGCTCATCTTATCCGTAAGGGCTTCGCCCCATGCCGCCAGCCCCCTGTCTCGGATAATGGGAGATGCAAGAGCTAAATCATGAGGTCTGGGCGCCGCCGTGAAGCAGTGTCGGGACCTGTTTGTTTTTCGACCTTGACCCTACGGATCTGCGTGAGGGGTGCCACCGAATTTCAGAAATGTAGCAAATCCCTTGTTTTTCGGAACCCTGACCAGACGGATCTGCGTGAGGGGTGCCGCCGAATTTCAGAAATGTGGCAAACCCCACATGTTTTGGACCCTGACCCCGCCGATCTGCGTGAGGGGTGGTGCCACCGAATTTCAGAAATGTTGAGAATTCTTTGGGTTCTCGGACCCTGACCTCGCCGATCTGCGTGAGGGGTGCCAGCAAATTTCAGAAATGTGGCAAATCCCATGTGTTTTTGGACCCTGACCCGGCCGATCTGCGTGATGGGTGCCACCGAATTTCAGAAATGTGGCAAATTCTTTGTGTTTTTGCAACCTGTCCCCGCCGATCTGCATGAGGGGTGCCAGCGAATTTAAAACATGTCGCAAATCCTATGTGACTTTGCACCCTGACCCCGCCGATCTGCGTGAGGGGTGCCACCGAATGTCAGGAATGTGGGAAATCCCATGTGCTTTTGGACACTGACCCCGCCGATCTGCGTGAGGGGTGCCAGCAAATTTAGAAATGTGGCAAATCCCATGTGTTTTTGGACCCTGACCCGGCCGATCTGCGTGATGGGTGCCACCGAATTCCAGAAATATTGCAAATTCTTTGTGTTTTTGGACCCTGACCCCGCCGATCTGCGTGAAGGGTGTTAATTTTACCCACCCCAGCAATTCAGACAACACGCTCAGGGCGTGCTAAACCTGCCCGTTTGGGCCTCCCCCCCTCGCGCGGTCCATCAACAAGGAACACTAAGCAGCAAGGAACAGAACTGCAACAGTGGAAACTGGAAGCTGCAACTGTTACAGGAAACTGCGAACCTTCGGCCTGCAGCCTGGTGGCCCCACAAGGGGGCAGGCGGATATCGTGTGCGGCTAGAGGTTCAGCGCGCGACGTGAGCTGCGTCCTATTCCTGCCGCGCGTTGAGCACCGTCGACGAGAAACAAGATCGCGCGCGATGTACGCCGCGCCCCGCTCCGGCCTCTTATGTTGCATCGTCGGCGACAACATGTCCAGCGCGCGAAGTGCGCCGCGTTTCATTCCAGCCACGCGTGTTGCACCGCCAATCGTTTCGCTCCTGCCGCGCATGGAGGAGGGGGAGGGGGAGGAGGAGGAGGAGGAGGAAGAGGAGGAGGAGGAGGAGGAGGAGGAGGAGGAGGAGGAGATCAAGGAGGAGGAGGAGGACGGGGAGGAGGGGAGGGAGAGAGAAAGGGGAGGGAGAAACTGAGGGGGAAGAGGAAAATGCCTTTTGGGAATTTGCGGGGCGTCCTGGGAGCTTTCTGGCATGCGCCTGAGGGCCTCTTGGATATAGTTTCCGGGTTGGAGCATTGCCAACGCAAGTAGGTGCTGACTTCACAATCCTTCAAAGACCAAGTGAAATACATATTTGCGTTGCCCCCCCAGGACCTCCTGGACGCCTTTTTTCGACTTCTTGGAGGTATCCTGAGGCACTTGGAACCGCACTTGCTTAAGGCATTATGACTTGCCGCCCTCCCAGCTCCTCAACCCGAAGTGCCGCAGCGTCGACGACAAAACAAGTCCTTGTTGACGAGCAGGCGCCCCTGCGCGATGTGCGCCGCGTCCCATTCTTGCTGCACTTATCGCAGCGTCGACGACCAGAAAGTCCATGCGGACGAGAGAAACGTTGACGCTGTAGTGTTTTTTATGGGTAAAGCGCGACCACCCGCTTAGGGTTACCCAAGTGATGTTCATTCCGTCAAATTCCTGCTACACTTATCGCATTTCGACGACATGCGTGCGAGGAAAAAGTTGAGCTTGTTTTTTAGATTTAGGACGGCGGGGTTGTTATCGGCTGGCTGGGTGGGTTTGTGGGGGTGCTTAATCGTAGGAAATAAGGATTCGGGTTTCGGGTGGGGGTTCGGGTTAAGGTTAGGGGTTAGGGTAGGGATTAGGGAAGGGCTGGGGGTTAGGATTCGGGTTTCGGGGTTTGGATTACAGCTTGGGGTAAGGAGCAGGGGTGAGGGTCAGGGTTAGGGGTTAGGGTACGGTTTAGGGGTTCGGGTTAGTTCCTGGGGTTCGGATCAGGGATTAGGGTTCCGGCTGGGGGCTAGGGGTGAACGTGAGGGGTAGGTTTCGGGTCAAGTTAGCCAGCTTGAACGAGCCAGAGGGCTCCGTCCACTCCCGCCCGCCCTCCCGCAAAATAAGAAACAATTGTTCGCGGGCGGCTGGCGGTTCAGCGCGCGACATGAGCTGCGTCCTATTCCTGCCGCGTGTTGAGCACCGTCGACGAGAAACAAGACCGCGCGCGATGTACGCCGCGCCCCGCTCTGGCTTTTTGATGTTGCATCGTCGACGACAACATGTCCAGCGCGCGAAGTGCGCCGCGTCTCATTCCAACCACGCGTCCGCCGCTGTCCGCTGCCGCCGCCGCCGTTGGCGCCCCCGCTGCCGAATCGCCGCAGCCGCAGCCGCTGCCGCCGCAGTCGGTGGCGCCGCCGCCGCCGTCGTCGCCGCCGCCGCCGCAGCCGCCGCCGCCGCCGCCGCCCCCGCCGCCGCCGCCGCCACCGCCGCCGCCACCGCCGCAGCCGCCGCAGCCGCTGCCCCCGCCGCAGCCGCCGCAGCCGCCGCCGCCGCCGCCAAGTGTAATGTATTGTTTTTTAACAGGGATGGTGGGGGGAGGCCGCATCGGGTTCGCTGCGCATGCTCCGAATTTGGAGGCAGAGTGTGTTGTGTATTTTCTAAACAAGGGATGGTGGGGGCAACGTGTGTTTTGTATTGGTTTTTTGCATAGTATGGTGTGGGGGGGCCCTCATGGACCTGGGTTGACCCCCAGTCGCCTGGGGGAGGGGGTGTAAATTAATAGGGAACAGTGATGGGGGTAGAGGGGTATGGGGTTAGGGCTAGGGTAGGAGTTACGGTTGGGATTAGGGGTAAGGGTACGGGTTTAGGTTTAAGATTAAGGGTTCGGGTTAGGGTGAAAGGTCAAGTTAGCCAGCTCGAGCGAGCCAGACGGCTCCGTCCACTCCCGCCCGCCTTCCCGCAACATAAAAAGCAAGTGCGTCGCTCCGACGCCTGTCGCTCATCTGATACCGCGGGCGGCTCGACGTTCAACGCGCCACGTGCGCTGCGTCCGAATCCTGCCGCGTATTCAGCATCGTCGACGAGAAACAAGACCTCGCGCGATGCACGCCCGCCCAGCTCTTCAAACCGACGAGCCGCAGCGTCGACGACAAGAGAATCCCTGTTGACGAACAGGCTGCCCCGCGCGATGTGCGCCGCGCCCCGTTCCCGCTGCGCGATTCGCAGCGCCGGCGAGGAGAACGCACATGTTGGCAAGGAAGACGTCGACGTCGCGGCGTTTTTTTTGCAGGTCGGACGGGGGGTCCCGCGTAGGGTTGGCCAGGCGTCCGCGCGCGATGCGCGCCGCGTCCCAGTCTTGATGCATTTCTCGCAGCTCCGACGACATGACAGTCCAGCTTGACGGGGAAGCTACAAACGGTGCGCTGTTTTTTGATGGATAGGACGCGACCACCCGCTTAGGATTACCCAGGACGATGTTCATTCCGTCCAATTCCTGCTACACTTTTGCAGCAACGACGACCAGAAATCCCATGCTGTCGAGAATGTGTTGCTTCCTTTTTTTAGGTAGGTAGGACGCGGCCACCCGCTAAGGGTTACCCGAGCGATGTTCGTCCCGTCTTTTTGTTTTACTTTTCGGAGCTCCACGACATGTTGGCGAGCAAACAATGATTGTGTATGGTTCTTTACAGCTGGGACGGCGGAGTTGCTATCGGCCGGCTCGGTGGGCGTTTGGGGGTGTTTACTCATAGGGAAATATGATTAGGTTGAGGATAAAAAGGGGCTACTTCGGGTAAAGGGTTGGGGTTTAGGGTGAGGGTCTACTAGGCGTGGCCACGAGTACACCGTGACCGCGAACCCACATGCGGTGGCCGTCACTCCCACCCGCACGCCTGCCCACCATAAAGATCATCTGTCCCCCCGTGAGAACCACATCGAGTACAGTGTCGACGACGCCGACGACGACGACGACGACGACGGCGACGACTGATGTGCGATGCAGTTGGCACGCGAGTGCGCTAACGGGCGGGAAGAGTCGGGTCGGGCGGAAGAGGTTCTGCACGCATGCGCAGCAAAAGGCTATTTTGTGGAATGGGTGGAACGGGTCGCAACGGAAGGCGCTTTGTATTGTAAACTATAGAGATCCTGCGCGCATGCGCAGGAAATGATATTTTTGCAGTAGATGGAGCGGGTTTACATAACAGGGGCACACTTTGTGCTGTAAAAATATGAGATTCTGTACGCATGCGCAGGAAATGCTTTTTCTTGCAGTAGATGGAGCGGGGTTGAAACGGGGGCTGGGCACTTTGTGCTGTGAACAAATAGGAGTTTCTGCACGCATGCTCAGATTTTTTTTTTTTTTTTTTTTTTTTTTTTTTTTTTTTTTTTTTTTTTTTTTTTTTTTTTTTTTTTTATAAAAAAAAAGAGATGGAGCCGGATTGCATAACGGCCGCTTTTGAGTAACTCAGGGCTTAATAGTTACAGGATTAAGAATTAAGGGTTAGAGCGGGGTTAAGGGTTAGGGTTAGGGGTTAGGGTTAGGGTCAGGGATTAGGGTTCGGGTTAGGGACCAGGGTTAAGGGGTAAGGGGTAGGGTACGGGTTAGGGGCAGGGATTCGGGTTCGGGTTGGGTTAGGGTCAGGGTTAGAAACAAGGGTTCGGGTAGGGGTTAGGGTTCGGGTCAAGCTAGCCAGCTCGAGCGAGTCAAGCATGGCATGCCCATTCCCACCCGCCCTCCCACAACATAAGAAACAGTGATGGCACAACTGGGGGCTGCGCGGGCATTTCTGCGTCGCAGGTCCCAGGGCGCTGACTTCCAGGTCCCAGAGCGCCCCAGGAACGCCCCAAGAGAGCCGAGACGCCCCCGAGACGATCCGAAGGGCCTTGAAGTCTCCGAAAGATCGTTCCAAGACGCCCAAGATGGCCTCCAGACGGCCGCAGGCGCCGCCAAGAAACCGCGGGGAGCCTCAGGAGGCCTTCCAAGAGCCTGGACGAGCAAAAACCTTTCAGGCATTCGTCACCCCAGGGCCTCCTGGAACACCCCGGCGCCCAATGAATTGGCGAGCTAAAAACGTGCGCCGAGCCAAAGCGGGAGCGCAACTTTGAGAAAATTTCGCTCGGCGCCCAAGCGGGAAGGTCATTTCACTCACTTCGAGCGGGGGGGGGTGCCGCGCCCAATTCTTGCCATGCACTTCTGCTGGGTGGGCGACAAGAACAGCTATGTGGGCAGGGAAAATCAGCATGGCATTGTCTCTGACAAGTAAGGTGGCCCCTCCCGCCTTGGGGTTGCCCCAAAAGTCCGCGCGCGATGCGCGCCGCGCCCCATTCCTGCCACGCATTTCGCATCGTCGACGACAAGACAGGCCATGATGAAACGAAAAACGGCAGTTCGGCATCGTTTTTACAGTCAGTTTTTTTACAAAAGGTGGTCAACATTTGAATATTTTTCAATGATTTGTGAATTCTCGCCGAGGCCGTTTTGGACATCTAACCCGTTGCGAAACCCTTCGTCCAAGTCCAGAGGGGAGGGGGCAAGGGAAGGGGTAAACCTTTGCCCGAATGGGAAGAATGGGGGTTGGACGAGGAAGCAGTCCACACCACTCGCACCATAAGGGCTGGTGTGGGATTAAGGCAAGTGGGACCGCTTGGTCAAACATCTCAGTAACAGCACCTCTCATTGACAGGCCATTCCATGGGATCCTGTTGCTATTCGTATTCCAGCGCGTATGTTACATGTTTCGGGGGCCGCTTGTGGGAAACGTCTTGGTTCCTCCTCCCGTCATCCATCATCTTTTCTCTCCTCCTCGTCGTCCTCCGGAGTCCATGTCTCACCCCTCCCACGCTCAGGGCCGCCAGTCTTCAAGGCAGCATGTGCTGGGAGGCATAGGCCCCCAGCTTCGAGCGTTCTTAAGCCTTTGGAGGTCCTCTGGAGGCCATCCTCCTCGCGCGCGCGCGGGCACGCGGACACGCGCACCTGCGCGCACGCGCCCGCCCGCCGGCGCTCGCGCCCGCGCACGCGCCTTGCGTGCACCCGCTCGCCAGCATCCACCCACACGCGCGGCGCAGTGACACGTGTGGCCCGACCATGGTGGGCCTTGCCATCCATGGCGTTCCTTCTTCTTCGAAACTCGCTGCGCGTGCTCCACTGCTGCGTTGCCGCCGCGCGCGCGCGAGCGCGCCCGCAGCCGACGGCGTGCCCTGCAGCACTGTTTTGTGTCGTTCTGCCGAGCGCCCGCGCGCGGCGAGCAGCCCAGCAGCAGGCGTGCGCCAGCAATGATGCGCAATTTTCGGGGTCGAGCGCGGGCGCGAGCGCGAGCGCTCCAGCAGCCCGCGGCGCGCTACAGCATTTGCGTTTGAGACCTCGAAGACGAAAGAACGCCATAAACTAAGTCGGGTCTGTTCGTCCATTGGAGGAATATTTCCGAAACAGTGCAACAAATAGTCAGGGGACGATTTTTTGATTACTTTCAGGCATTATTGTTGGACTATTTCTAACCTTTCGCGCTAAATCCGCCTGTAGGAGGACACGCCCGACCTAACTAGAAGACGACAAAACATAAACTTATGAGCTTTTGACGCGCCGCGCGGATTTCTGGGATCGACGCTGGATCCCCCCTCCCTGGCGCGCGGAGCACGCCAGGGGCGGCGCCGGAGGCGGGTGCAGCGCCGTTCCAAGACATCCGCGCGGAGCGCCAACAGTGTATGTTTATGGTGTCTTTTCTTCTTCTAATGCCGGGCGCGGGCTTTCGATCCTTGGTCACACTTGATGCAAACGAGCCCCCAAAATCAAACCACACTCAAGATGCTGAAACAGGGGCCGCTTCGCTTTCTGAAGGGGCTCCCCCAGTCCGCCTCGTGCACTCAGGCGCTTTCCTTGTTCAGCGCTCCTTCTTGCAGCGACCCGATTGTCTACCGCTCGCAAGACGTACCACTCGCAAGTGATGGGGGGACGGCTTTCTCAGAATGTGGCGGGGCTGCTCAGAAGCCCTCGCGCCTTCTTGCCAGATGTTCGGCATCTTCTGGGCAGGCGTGTGACATTTTTCAGAAGGCCTGGGGCATTTCCGAGCCTTCTGGGAAGGTTTGCCCATTTTCACTTCCCCCCCTCGCTCGCCGCCGATGTTGAACGATCCGACATTTCGGAAACGACGAGGAGGAGGAGGAGGACGAGGAGGAGGAGGAGGAGGAGGAGGAGGAGGAGGGGGAGAAGGGGGACGATGAGGAGGAGGGGGACGACGACGACGACGACGAGGATGACGGTGACGACGATGGGGACGACGAGGCTGAGGAGGAGGAGGAGGAGGAGGAGAAGGAGAAGGACGAGAGTGAGGAGGAGGACGACGACGAGAAGGACGACGTTGACGACCACGAGGGCGACGAGTCCGAGGCTGGGAAGGGGGGGGGGGGCGAGGCTGCTTGGCAGGGGAGGCATATAGAGCCTGGCGGTGGCTGCCGCTTCCATCCAGTCCGTGGTGGCGTGGCCCGGGCTTCGTGCGGGGCGCGGGTGCGGAGACCGCAGCGACGCAATGTGGCGGAGGGGAGGGCGCGGCCTGGCGCCAAGAGCTCCGATGCCTCACGCCGGCCCGTCGAGGACAGACCAGGGACCAGGACATAACAGAGCCTGACACGACAGAGCGTGACTACACGGAACACGGTGGAACCGTTTTTGAATCCAGGAGCGGCAGTCGTCGACCAATTAGGCGACCGCGCGCCGTCGGGAACAAACGCTTGATTAATTTTTCGGTGGGGATCGTTCGAAGCGAACAAGAAGTTCAGCACGGCCCCCCCTAGAAATCCAGACCCTTGCCCAGGGCCAGCTTTTCGTCCTGGGCTGTTTTGCTGCTGGTCCCCAGACTCAGCAAGACCCCCCCCCCCTGGCCGAGGCCGATCAGCTCGTCGAAAGCCTCCCCCCCAAGCGGAGGCCGAGCAGAGGTTGAAGACCCTGGATGTCTAGGGAGAGACGAGGGGAAAGCCCTGCGGTCCTGGGAGTTTGGTTCTCTAGGCTGCGGATTTGCATGAGCTCTGGTCTGGTCCCCCCCTGCACCCTCTGGCGGCTCCCAAGAGGAGGTGGTCGCACGGGCCCGAGACGAGGATCAATTCGTTCTAGAGCGTTCGGGAACGCTCTCAGAGCGTTCTAGAACGCTCCGAGAAGGCCGCGGCGCCCGATGCATCCTCACTCGATTGGCCCGGCGCCGCCGGCTCTCGGAGGTTCTCGATTGGTCCTCGCCCGATGTTGCCCCCGTCCTGGCCTCGGCTTGGGTGGGCGGAGGGCCTTCCAGGAAGGTGCCTGCCTTCTGAGGCACCCCGTCCGCTTTGTCGTCGTTGCCTTGTTCATTGTTTTGCCGATCGGCGCGGGCCTTCGCGCCCCCTCCCCCCCCCCCTGCCGGGCCGGGCGAAAGGGGGGGATTGGGAAAGGGGGGGTTACGAAATTTGCTGCATGCAGCTGGTTTCGGCCTCACCGAGGGGCCCATGCCTCGATACATGGCCGCCTCTGGCGGCGGGAGGCGCCGGGAAGAGCAGCTACGTGAGCTGATTCTCAAACCCCCCCTTTGCTATCCCCCCCCCTTTCGCCCGACCCGACCCTGGAGTGGATCTTGGCTGTTCTTCAGCGCCTGCTCCAGACGGGTGGGGTGTCCCCCGCAGGGCGCACTGCTGCAAGCGGCCGCACGAAGCGGCGGTCCAGGGCCAGACCCCCCCCCCCCCTCCCCTCCTCCTCCGCCTGCCCTCCTCCGCACCTGCTCCTCCTGCTCCGCCTCCTCCCCCTCCTACCCCCTCCTCCTCCTCCCCCTCCTCCCCCTCCCCTCCTCCACCGCCTCCTCCTCCTCCTACCTCCCCTCCTCCTCCTCCTCCCCCTCCTCCTCCTCCTCCTCCTCCTCCTCCTCCTCCTCCTCCTCCTCCTCCTCCTCCTCCTCCTCCTCCTCCTCCTCCTCCTCCCCCTCCTCCTCGTCCCTCCCCCCCTTGCGCCCAATGTCGACGCGCCGAGGCAGGACAGCGCTCCCTTCCCTCGCGTGGGCCGCCGCCCTCGCGCCGCCCCCGCCGTGGGCCCCGCCGAGGCCCCCGCTCTCGCGCCGCCCACGCCGCGGGCGCCGCCAGAGCTCCCGCGTCGCGGCCGCCGCGGGCGCAGCCCCCAGTCGGGCGTGCCGCCCTTCTGCAGGAGGACTCGGACTTGGCATCGCTCGGACGTGTGCATTTTTCCTTCGGCGAGGACCATCGAGGAGCATCCTTGATCATTTGGCGAAATAACCGCTCACGAAACCGAACAAAAACACAGGGAATGGACGTCCGAGCGATGGCCAGCCGAGGTGGACAGACCTCCTACCTCGACACGCCGATCCAGGAATTGGCCGCTCTCGGCTCGCGGGAGGGCGTCGCGGCCGCTGTCTTTGCGGGTCTGGGTCCGTCGGTGTCGGTCCCAGGCCGTTTTCACTGAGGGGAGGTTTCCTAAAGGTGAGGTCTGTCCACCGCCGAAGGCATGCTCGAGAGTAGCCAAAAAAAGTGGTATGGGGGACGACACGTCGATGTTGGTGGGAGTATGCTTTGGCATAAGATGTTTGAGTTTTCTGTTTGACTTGTTCTTTATTGTTTTGCTCTTCGTGCTTTGCGAGTGCTCTGTTATGTCTTTTGGTGCGGCAGTCTTTGGTCCCGCCCCACGCCACGTGGCGCAGGGGCCCAGTGGAACGAAGCGCCCAACCACGTCCGCCGTGGGCGGGCGGTGTCTGACCCTGCAGCAGTTGTGCCCTGCGTGCAGTCACTTGGTATCGCTCGGACGTTGCAATGTTCCTTCGGCGAGGACCATCGAGGAGCGAAGACCTAAGCGAAGACCCGGAGGAGGAGGAGGAGGAGGAGGAGGAGGAGGAGGAGGAGGAGAGGAGGAGGAGGAGGGGGGGAGGAGGAGGAGGCGGAGGAGGAGGAGGAGAGGAGAGGAGGAGGAGGAGGAGGAGCATCCTTGAGCACCACAAGACCTAAGCGACGAGCCCGGCGCGGCCGCACGCCGCGGCCCCGGGAGGAAGATCCTGCTGGGCACCGCGGCCAACAGCAGGCCGCCACCGCCCGAGCGCGCCGCCGCCGCCGCCGCCGCCGCCGCCGCCGCCGTCGTCGTCGTCGTCGTCGTCGTCGTCGTCGTCGTCGTCGTCGGCGTCGGCGTCGTCGTCGTCGTCGTCGTCGTCGTCGTCGTCGTCGTCGTCGGCGGCGGCGTCGGCGTCGGCGTCGTCGTGGTCGGCGTCGGCGTCGGCGTCGGCGACGGCGTCGTCGGCGTCGTCGTCGGCGTCGTCGTTGTCGTCGTCGTCGTCGTCTGAGGTGGAGGAGGGGGAGGGGGAGGAGGACGCGGAGAAGAAGAAAAACAGGTCGGTGGAGGAAGCGGAGGCGAACAAGGGGGAGCATGCTGGGGGAGCAGCACAGGGGGAGGGGGGATGGGGGGATGAGGATGTGAAGGGTGGGGGAGCAGAAGGAGGATCATGGAGGAGGAGGAGGATGGGTGGACAGGATGGGCAGAGGATGAGGAGGATAATGGCAGGTGAGGAGGAGGCGGAGGAGGAGGAAGAGGAGGCGGAGGAAGAGGAGGAGGAGGAGGAGGATGATGATGAGGAGGAGGAGGAGGAGGAGGGGGAGCAGGAGGAGGAGGAGCAGGAGGAGAAGGAGGAGGAGCAGGAGGAGGAGGAGGAGGCGGAGGAGGAGGCGGAGGAGGAGGCGGAGGAGGAGGAGGAGGAGGAGGAGGAGTCGCAGGAGGAGGAGGAGGTTGGCAGCGTCACTTGAGATACCGATGCCGACAGCGACAGCGACAGGAGGAGGACGAAGACACGAGTAGACCCAGGATGCGCCAGCGACGCCGCAATGCAAACTTGGGCCCCAATGCTTATCCTAAGAAGTCCCTGCAGGTATTTCGCTCGATCCGGTTTCCAGTGCGGGAGGCCCCTCCCCCCCCATTTGGAAGGCGAGCGCCCGTTGGGCCTGCCGGGGAGGCGAGACCCCGCCTTGCAATGGAATCTCCCTCCATACTTCTCCAGCTATATCTCAACGAGGCCATTCAGATCTCGCCATGGAAATTCAATCAGATATCGCCACGCAAGGTATCCAGCGATGGAATGGTTCTTCATCGGACCTTCGCAAGATCCGTATGAGACCTACACACTTTCGAAGTTCTCGTCGCGAACTTGTCGGACGTCTCAGGCGATATACCCATTTTGACAAGGAGCCGCCCCTCATCCGTGTAACTTCTGGGCACTTGGGGAGTCCGAATCGTCTCAAGCGAGAGCCCCATTTCGAAAGAGGGCACCATTTGGAAGTTCGGGGCATCGAACTCGAGGAAGCCCATCTCGAGGGGTCGCATTCGGAAAAAGGAAAAAGGAGCCTCCCTCCTCGCTGCGAGGGTTGTCCACCGCCGATCCGAGAAGTCCGCCAGGACCTCCAAACGTGTATGCATGTGCAGTTCTCTTTCTCGGGGCAGTTTCAGGGAGGGGAGCACCGACACCCCGAATAGCCCATGAATCGCCGATGGTGGCCTGAGAGCCCCCCCGACGATCCGTGCGGTTCTGGCATCGGGAGGCCCATCGCCGATCCATCGGCGATGTGCACCACCGCTTCCAGGTCGACGCTCTCCCCTTTCCCCGGCCCAGTCCCCCTCATCCTCGTCCTCCTCATCCTGGCTCGCAGTCCTCATCACCCCCCCCATCCGCCTCCTCCTCATCCCCCTCATCCCCCTCATCCCCATCCTCATCCTCCACATCTTTCTCCACCCTCAGCGTATCGCCACCCCTCTTTGACGGCTGCCCCCCTCTTCACTCCGGCGCCGACACGATGCTGTTGTGTCACCTACGGCACGGATGTCGCCCTGGAGTGCCTGTCGGACCTGCTTGTTTTCGTCGGGCCCTATGCCGACTCACAACGGATGATCAACCTCTGCGTGTTCATGGTCGGGCCGCCGCGCCATTTTGGCTGCGCCTACTTGATGATCGCCACCGGGATTTCCACGCCACCGGGTTGGGAGTGCCGCTCCTGGTGCATTTCTGAGCGGCTGCGCGCGCGCTCGCTTCGCTTGCCCCTCTCTTTCTTGCTGCCTAGTCGCGGCCCGGCTAGTGCTCGGACGGCTTTCGACTTGCCTCGCGAGCCCGCGGACCAAAAAGTATCGCCACCCCTCCAAAAAGTATCGCCACCCCTCGCCGGCGGCCGCGAGAGGTCCAGCGACATCGTGGCGACGTCGACGGGGTTGCTGGGCGCGCTGCTGGGCGAGGGCGAGCCGTCGCTGCTCGGAGAGCGCGCGCCCCCCGCCCCCCGTGGTCCCCCCCCCGTCGCCTGTCGTCGTCGTCGTCGTCGTCGTCGTCGTCGTCGTAGTTGTCGTCGTCGTCCGTCCTCCGCCGTCCGCCTTCCGCCGTCCGCAGTCCGCCGTCCGTAGCCCGCCCGTCGCCGTCAGTGGTCCGTCGACCGCCCCCCTGGTGCCCCCCCGGGCCCGGGATTCCTGGGGGAGCCGAGCGCCCGCCCGCCCGGCTGGGCGGCGCCCGCCCGGCGGGCCTGGGCCCTGGGCCGGGGCCCAGCAAAGGGGGTTCTCGGCGGCGGTGGTCCATGTTTCTCTACCTGGTTCTCGAGAGTGAGTGCAGTGGAGACACATGCCAAGAAACACCCTGCTTGCCTTCAGGGTGCCCCTGGGTTTCTCGGGCTTCGATGGTTTTGCGATGGAAGGCGTGCCGTTCCCACAGCAAGAATCAGTGGACGTCCTGGGGTCTCAGGGTTGGGATTCTTGTGGCAGGTTTCTTGTGGTCGGCCAGATCCGGTTCGAGCAGAAGGGGTCGGAGGATCCCGCCGCATCGCCGATGTATTGCCGATTCGTGTCGATGTGGAGCCGGATTCTTCGCGCTGGCGTTGCCGAATCACCGCCGACGTCGTCGATGCATCGGTGATATATCGCCGATGCATCGGTGCTGCATCGGCGATGCGGCGCAACCTTCTGACCCCCGACCCCATCCACTCAGATCCCATCTAAGAGGCCTCTAGTAGTGGGGACTCATAGAATTATCGAGAGGGTACTTCGAGAGTCTTCGAGGGGCGAGAGGTGTCCAGAGGATGTTTCGAGAGTCATCGAGAGCAGGGGGGGGGTCGGGAGTTCTCCAGAGGGTCTTTCGGGAGTTATCGAGAGTTGTTTCGGTCGGTTTGGTGACCACACCGTGTGGTAAGTCGGTGGGGAAACCGACGACCTCGTGGTCTCATTCTCGTATGGCAAGCCTTTGTTCCATCTAACGACAAACTTGGCAGCCACGGATTGGGCTAGACCCAGTCCGCACTTTTTCTTGCAGCATGGACCACGTGTCTGATGAACTTCTTAACGCAGCAGCTCAGGAACTGAATGTCTGAGCGGCCACGGCCGCCTGGCGCCCGCTGCCAGTCGGCTCGCCTCCTCGCGGAGACGTCCCGCGTTTCCGTCCGGCCGTCCGTCTACCCGCACGGCTCTTGGACGTGGGCTGCTCTCCCAGGGTGTCTCTCGGGCTAGACGCGAGGGGGGGATTGGAAAGGGGGGGGTACGAAATTTGCTGCATGCAGCTGGTGTCGGCCCCACCGAGGGGCCCATTCCTCGATACATAGCCGCCCTCGGCGCCAGGAAGCCCCGGGCAAATCAGCTACGTGAGCTGATTCTCAAGCCCCCCCTTTGCTATCCCCCCCTTTCGCCGGACCCGAGTCTCGGGCGGCTGAGGTTCACGAGGCCACAACGCAGTGCGGTGACGGACCGTGCGGTGAGGTCTTTGGGGATTTCGATATCTCCGCACGGTCTGTCACCTACCTTACCGGTGTGGGACCCTGAGCAATTCAGGTCGGGGGCGACAAGAGGTCGTCGTCTTCTTACTCGTTGCTTCGGATCGGCGCGGGCCCTCGCGCCCCCTCCCCCCCTTGTGGTAGATCTTGGTTGTTTTTGGCGCATGTTTCAAGCAGGTTGAGTCTCCCCCATTGGACGCACTGTTGCAAACAGTCGCATAAGCAGAGGTCCGGAGACAGCCCCCCCCCTTTCGCCCAATGTCGAGTCGCCGAATAAGAAAACGCTCACGAGGGGTGCTTGGTAGCCGAAGAGGACCAAACACGGCACTGGTGTAAACTTTGAAGATCGTTGAGCAGCGTGCGGTTTGGCTGTGCCATCGGTGATCGAAGCCCCCCCAACCTTCCTGGATGGGAAAACACAGAAACAATTCACCGTCGACTCCCAGGAAAATATGGCAAACTATGGGAAGTGAGGGGGGAAGACGAACACCGAGGAAATATGGGGAAATTTGGAAACTCTGGGCGTAGTGCCTATTCATTTGTGTGCCCCGGGGCCCCTTTACCCCTGCGTTCTCCGCCGCGAGCGGAGGAGACACCTCCCTGGCCACGCGGGCCCTCGAGAACAGTGGCATCGCTCGTGCAACGGCAGCCCTCCGAGGCTACACGCTGGTGCCATTCCCTCGGCGGCGTGCTCCGGGAGGCCTCGGGAGGCCTCCGAGAGGTCCCGGACGCTTGCAGACGCCTCGATCCCTGACCGTCGAGGAGGATCGTCGACCATCGGAAAACTCGAGGATGAGGGGATGATGATGATGATGATGATGATGATGATGATGATGATGATGATGATGATGATGATGATGATGATGATGATGATGATGATGATGATTGATATGATGATGATGATGATGATGATGATGATGATGATGATGATGATGATGATGATGATGATTATGATTATGATGATGATGATGATGATGATGATGATGATGATGATGATGATGATGATGATGA
>CAUYUJ010012063.1:7500-17500 GCA_963575745.1 Prorocentrum cordatum | reverse complement strand
GAAGCGGCAGCCACCGACACCACTGCGACGACGCAGGGCGACGGCGATGGTGAGGATCACGGACGTGGGCGCGCAGCACTGGGTCGTGGGAGGTGCTGGAGTCGCCGCTCGAGCACGATGAGGGGAGGGCGACAGACGAACCAGCGCAACGACGACGAACGACGGCGGAGGCGGCGGCAGCAGTTGTTGGCGGCAGCGCCGTGCGCCAGCGCAGGCCCATTCAAAAGCGGGCAGGCCTCGCAGTGGCCCTGCACTTTTTTGTTTTTGCTCTTTGGGCTGGAGCACGGTTTGATGACCATGAATTTGGTCCTGCGGGCCATGAAGCCGTGCGAGTAGCGATCCCAGAGATCCGACGCCGCAGAAAAGTGTGTCGGCGGTTGGTGGGCCGTTTGCGGCGCTCGGGGGCCTTCGCTGGGCCTCGGGAGCGTCAACAAAACGATTCGGGACGAAGCGCCTGCCCTAGGGGAGCGGTCTGGCCCGCGCGTCGAAGACATTGAAAAGCGGCGGGATGTTTGGGATTCGAACGCGTCCCGCGGTTTATCCATCTTCGCGGCGGCGGCGCGCCTGTTGCGTGGGTCTTTGACCGAAGGGCCCGCTAGTGGAATAACATGGCCACGACCATGATCATCCGGATGGCTGGACGGCCGGGCAATGTCAGGAAGACCTTGGGCACGATGCAATGGGTCAGTGCCGTTATCATCATCAGCAGCAGCAGCAGCAGCAGCAGCTGCGACAGACCCATCGTTCGTCAAGTAGCCCTAGCCCTCGCTGATGTCCTTGCCCTTGCCACTGCCAGAAAAGGGCCTACCCCGGGACGACCATCTGAAGCACGAAGGAAGGGCGTCGACGGTTCCATCTTCAGCGCGGGCTTGCGTTCCGCGGCCGGCGCGGCGGGGGTGCGACGTCCGCCGGGGCGCCTCCGTGGCAGAAGGGGGCGAGGAAAGGCGCGGCGCGGCAGGGAGGGAGCACGGGAGAACAGCGGCTCAGGGCCGATTGGGGCGATCTCGCAGCCTCCGTGAGGCGGCGACCTGGGCCAGCCCCGGGGTGGTCGCCCCCCCTTAGGGTGTTGGGCGGCTGGCCACGCTGGTGGGAGGCGCCCTCCTTGAGGGAGGGGCGGCGGAGGTGTCAGCTGGCTCCCGATAAACGTGCGCCGGCCGCGGGAGCGAACCGCGCGCGCCGCCGGATGATGCTGATGCTGATGATGATGATGATGATGATGATGATGATGATGATGATGATGATGATGATGGTGATGGTGATGGTGATGGTGATGGTGATGGTGATGGTGATGATGATGATGATGGTGGTAGTAGTGGTGATGATGATGATGACGATGATGATGATGATGATGATGGTGATGATGATGATGGTGGTAGTGGTGGTGATGATGGTGATGATGACGACGATGATGATTATGACGATGACGGTGATGATGACGATGATGATGCTGCTGATGATGAGGAGGAGGAGGAAGAGGACGAGGAAGAGGAGGAGGATGAAGAAAAGGAGAAGAAGAGGAGGAGGAGGACGAAGAGGGGGATGAGGATGAGGAGGAAGAGGAGGAAGAGGAGGAGGAAGAGGAGGAGGAGGAGGAGGAGGAGGAGGGCGAGGAGGGGGATGAGAACTAATGTAGACCCAATGCGCATCAACGATGTTGCAGTACACCCTCGCTCCAGTTGTTTTCCAAGTTCTTCTCCGCAACCTAAACAAAGGGCGCGTTCCAACAACATAAACCGTGCCAGAGCCGCTCCTGGGACGTCATCGCCGCGAATCCTGATTGTCGCGTCTTGATTCCTCAATCGTGCCAGGACACCATTAGTGGGACCTTATCACCCCGAGTCAACGTGATTATGCAGTCCCGACAACCCCAAATCGTGCCAGGACAAAAGTTCTGGGACTTCAACTCTGTCAATCCATGTGGTTGTTGTGTCTTGGCAATCCAGAGTCGTGCCGGATCGTAACTCCTGGTTTTTCGACCTTGCGAAGCCACGTGATTGCTGTGTTTTGACAGTCCCAAATCTTGCTAGATTGCACCTCCTGGGACGCCAACGCGTCGAATCCAGATTATTGCCGTGCCCCGACACTGTTAAATCGAGCCGGACTTCAGCCCGACGTTTTTTTGTTGCAGGCGTTTGGTACGAATGTGCGCGGTGCTAAAGCGGGAACCACATGTTTGAAAGGAGACGCCTTCCATCTTTGAATTTGTTTCAAGCATTTCAGACGGATTTGCTCGGCGTGAAAGCGATATCCACATATTGAAAACAAGCCGCGTTCAATCTGTGAAGCTTTTGCAAATCTTCAAGGTGTAGGACCTCAAATGGTGGGAGGTTTCAGGCGAAACGCCCGGCCCGACCTTCCGACGCGTTTGGGTGGGCGACAGGGAGGAATTATTTAGAAGGAAAAGGGGTGGATGAGGAGGAGGAGGAGGCGGAGGAGGAGAACGAGGAGAATGAGGAGGAGGAGGAGGAGGAAGGGAGGAGGAGGAAGACGAGGAGGAGGTGGAGGAGGAGGAGGTGGAGGAGGAGGAGGAAGAGGAGGAAGAGGATGATGATGCTGATGCTGATGCTGCTGCTGCTGCTGATGATGATGATGATGATGATGATGATGACGAGGAGGGGGAGGAGGAGGAGGTGGAGGAGGAGGAGGAGAAGGAGGAGGAGGAGGGGAGGAACAGGAAGTGGAGGAGCCAGGTGGGAGGGGGAGGGAGGGGAAGACGACTGTGCCAGATCCTTTGGTGAAGGGGGGCGATCGGAGGAGGAGGGTGAACTCCAGATCTCATGCGTGAGCCAGCGTGAACCCCCAATAGTGAACTGTTGCATTGTGGACGAGAAAGCTATGCGGTACAGGCTATGTGGTGCAAGCCATGTGGTGCAGTTGGCGTGGTGCAGGCTACGGGCGGCCACGGGCAGCAGCGTGGCGAATCCTCGCCAGACTCACCCAGCGCACGAGGCCGCCTCAGGGCGGCCGCGGGCGCCAACGTGGAACCCTCGCCAGACTCGTGTAAGTATGAGTCTTCAGGGACAGAAGCTACACCCTCGCTTTCATTTTGGAGTCCACTGCAGAGTAGGCAGGACGTCGATCTGCAGAACTCTTTGGTTTCCCCTCCAGGATGCGCGCCGGCCCGGAGGCGAGGATGCGCGCCGGCCCAGAGGTGGTCGAGTGGGCCGTGGATGCTGGAGCGCTCCTGCTGGCGCGCCGCCGCAAGGATGATGATGATGATGATGATGATGATGATGATGATGATGATGATGATGATGATGATGATGATGATGATGGTAATGATGATAATGCTGACGATCATGATGATGCCGATGATGATGATGATGATGATGATGATGATGATGATGATGATGATGGTGGTGATGACGAGGATGAACATTACGATAAGGATGATGATGTTTGTGATGATGATGATGGTTGTTGATGATGATGTTGATGATGTTGATGATGATGACGATAACGATGTTGATGATGATGATGATAATGATAGTGAATTTGATGATGATGACGATGACGATGGTGATGATAGTGATGATGGTGATGATGATGATGATGATGGTGGTGGTGGTGGTGGTGGTGGGGAGGAGCAGGAGGAAAAGGATGGGGAAGAGGAGAAATAGGAAGAGGAGGAGGAGTGATCGCCAGGGAAGCTAAGTTGCTGCAGAAGGAAGATGATGAGGTATCGGGAGCTTCTGCTAAGTCGCCAGGATGATAAAATCACGATGAGGAGATGACGATGACGATGATGACGACGATGATGGCGATGACGATGACGATGATGATGATGATGATGATGATGATGATGATGATGATGATGGTGATGGTGATGGTGATGGTGATGGTGATGGTGATGACAGTGATGCTCATGATGATGCTGATGACGATACTGATGGTGGTGGCGGTGGTGGTGGTGGTGGTGATTATGATGGCCGTGGTTGTGTACGTAAGGATGGTGCTGCTGCTGATGATGATTATGACGATGATGGTGATGGTTATGGTGATGGTGAGGACAGTGATGCTGACGATGCTGCTGATGACGATGCTGATGGTGGTGGCGGTGGTGGTGGTGGTGATGATGATGGCCGTGGTGGTGTACGTGATGATGATACTGCTGCTAATGATGATGATGATCATGACGATGATGAGATTGAGCACTGAGATGATGATGACGACGATCACGATGATGACGACGAAGATGATGATGATGATAATGATGATGACGACGAAGATGTTGACAACGACGGCGTTGACGACGACGATGACGACGACGATGATGCTTATGATGGTAATGATGGTGATGATGATGATATTGATGATGTTGATGATGATGATGATGATGATGATGATGGTGTTGATGATGTTGTTGATGATCGGGTAAACGATGATGATGATGATGATGATGATGATGATGATGATGATGATGATGATGATCATACTGGCAGGGATTAAGAATACGATGTCCATGATTCTGAGTCTGTATGGCGAGCTTGATAGTGACGCCGATGATGCTGATGACGACGACGACGATGATGCTGATGATGATGATGATTATGATGATGTTGATGATGATGATAGTGATGATGATTATGATGATGTTGATGATGATGATAGTGGTGATGCTGACGATGCTGGTGACGGTGACTACAATGCTGACGACAACCACGACAATGATGATGACGATGATGATGATGATGATGATGAGGATGATGATGATGATGATGATGATAATGAAAATGATGATGATGATGATGATGATGATGATGATGATGATGATGATGATTAAGATGATGACGATTGTGATTCTGGTGGGGATGGTGACGATGCTGATGATATTTGTGGCGATGGTGATGATGATGACGATGATGATGATGATGATGATGATGATGATGATGATGATGATGATAATGATGTCAGTGATGACGACGTCGATGCCTGTGATGATGAGTAGGTATGACGGGTCTGGTGGTGACGACGACGATGATGATGGTGACGATGATGATGATGCTGGTGGTGATGATGGCGATGCCGATGACGACGATGCTGACGGTGACGATGACGATGATGACGATGATGATGATTGCGATGCTGATGATGATTCTGTTGGTCGTGATGGTGATGACAGTGGTAGTGATGATGCTCATGATGCTGATGCTACTGATGATGATTTTTGATTATGGTGGCTATAATGATAATGATGATGTTGATGATGATGACCATGCTGATCGTGACAATGATGATGCTGATTGTGACGATGATGGTGACGATTTTGATTATGACGATGGCGATGATGATGGCGATGGTGATGACGATGCTGATGATGATGATGATGGTGGTGATGATGTTTGATGTTGGTGATGAGCATGATGATGAAGATGAGGATGAGGATGAGGATGATGATGACGACGGAGATGGTGATTGTGATGGTAATGGTGATGATTGTGATGCTGATGCTGATGCTGCTGATGATGAAGACGATGACGATTCCGCTGGTGCTGCTGCTGATGACGACTGTGATGATGATAATGATGACGATGGTGATGATCATGATGATTGCGATGATGATGATGATGATGATGATGATGATGATGATGACGATGATGATGATGATGATGATGATGATGACGATGATGATTATAATAATGCTGATGACGATGCTGATGATGACGATGCTGATGGCGATAGTGATGGTGATGATGGTGATGATGATGACGATGAGGAGAATCAGGATGATGATGCTGATGATGCTGCTGATGATGATGCTGATGATGCTGATGATGATGATGATGATACAGTTGATGAACATGATGATGATGCTGATGCTGATGCTGATGCTGGTGGTGATGATGATGATGCTGCTGCTGATGCTGATGATGCTGATAATGATACTGGTTGATGATACTGATGATGGTGATGATGATGCTGATGAGGATGATGATGATGCTGCTGCTGATGATGATGATGATGATGATGATTATGATGATGCTGCTGCTGCTGACGATGATGATGCTGCTGCTGCTGATGATGATGATGATGGTGGTGGTGGTGGTGGTGGTGGTGATGATGATGATGCTGCTGACGATGATGATTATGATTGTGCTAATGTTTCCGACTCTGATTATGATGTTTTTGACGATTGTGATGATACCGCCCGCAGGACTTGCGACTACGATAATCCTATGACGGGCGGCGGGGCTTCAGTTGCGGCAGGATGCGCGGGGAGCGGGAGTCACTTTGATTATAAGGTGGTGGAGGCTGAAACTTCTGTAGACCGTTGCATCACTGGCAGCCTCAACGTGTACCACCTCGCTTGCCACTTCGGCCGCATGCGGACATCAGTATGAAACCCAAGCCAATTCACTGCGGGACGGAGGAGGAGGCAGCCCATTGCCGCAGACTCGGGCAACAGGCCACGAGAAAACCCTGAGCAGCGTGCCTGGGCGGCACTGTCTCGCCTGTCAGAGGGGGCCACGCGGAAGGACCCGCTGGCCTCATTGATGCATGGGTGCCTCGGCCATCGGGGAGGGACGAACCCGCGCCTCGCCCACAGTGGTGAATGGCATTCGCGCCGAACGGGAGGAGGCACGCCACCCTGAAACTCAGGACCCCGCCCTTGCCCCTCTCACGGCCGTGCCACCGCTGGGGCCGCGGGAGAGGAACACCTCCACGCCCCATGCTCGGACCGTGGGGCAGGGCGGCGGCGGCAGTTCTCCTCCTCGTCGTCGTCGTCGTCGTCGTCCTCCTCCTCCTCCTCCTCCTCCTCCTCCTCCTCCTCCTCCTCCTCCTCCTCCTCCCCCTCCCCCTCCCTCCCCCTCCCCCTCTCCTCTCCTCCACCTCCTCCTGCTCCTCCTCCTCCTCCTCCTCCTCCACCTCCACCTCCTCCTCCTCCTCCTAGCGGCGCGGGGCGGGGATGGTACGGGTCTTGCAGACAGTGGCGACCAAGGGCGGGAAGCAGAGGACTTCGGCAAAGTCGTCATGGTGAAGGCAGGAAAATGCTTTGGTGGCACTCGTGAATGTCAGATATCGTGTCCTTCATCGCGGACCTCGGCAAGGGGGTTGCATCGGTGCCGACCAGCTGGGTGTTGGACGATTACGTCGTCGCGGGCCTTTGGATGGCGATCGCATGGGTGCCGAGCTGCGACGTGCTGTTTGTGGGCCTCGGGAAGGCGATGGCATCGGTGCCGACCAAGATGTTCGTTTCCAGTGCCGTCCTGCAAGGTCATCGGGAGGATGACAGTGCTCCGCTTCTCGGAGCTCTTAGTTTTTGATTGCCCTCGGCGAGGCCTTCGAGAGAGGCTGGCCAGGAAACGCCTCTCCCCTGTTCGGCTTGGCCCTCCTGGCCCCAGTCGTGGGGAGGGGGGTTGGGGTGGTCTCTGGTGGCAAGGCGTCCCAGGCCCTGCCTCCCTCTCCCGGGACGCGCGGGAGCAAGCTCCATGATCCATTCCCATTTCCTCCTCCCCCTCCCGCACCCCCCCCTCCTCCCCGTCCCCCTCCTCGCCCGAGCGCTCGCTCAACGAAGGCCCGACAGGCTCGCCCCGAGCCAGGTGGCCAACCTGTCGTCGGGGGCCGCCGCGCTGCCGCAGCCCAGGGCCTGCGCTCGGCTCGGAGCTCGGCGAGCAGCCCTGGCCTCGCGGCCGCCACCGGGAGTCTCGGGTCGCCGACCTCGGCATCGCTCGGACGTGTGCATTTTTCTTCGGCGAGGACCCTCGAGGAGCATCCTCGATCATCTGGCGAAGAGGCCACGCACGAAACCGACAGAAAACACAGGGAATGAACGTCCGAGCGATGGCGAGCGACCTTTGGGGCCTCGCCGGGGAGCTTGCCCGGGATGGCGCCTGGGCCCGGCTCAGCGATGCGGCCCTCGATGGCGTGCACCTCGCCCTGCCTGGGGGCCAGGAGGGACCTCTGTGAGGGGAACAAGAAGTGACATAAACATAAAATTTCGGAGGTCCGCGCGGATTTCTCGGATCGGCGCTGGACTCCCCTCCCTGGCGCGCGGAGCGCGCCAGTGGCGGCGCCGGAGGCGCCGCTGGGGGTCCCCAGCGCCGATCCGAGAAATCCGCGCGGACCTCAGAGTTTTTATGTTTATGTGATCTTTTGTTCCCCTATCTGTGTCCCCGGCGCTCCTCGGGGCCTCCGGGTCCTTCAGGGCCGTTCTCGGCTGCCCGATGGGCAGCGCCAACCTCGTTGGCGCGCATCTCGGCGAGCTCGGCTCCCTGGGCCTCGCCGCCCTGCTGCTTCTCGATCGCGTCAAGCAGGCCCCTGCCGAGCGCGCTGCCCTCCTCCGCGCTCTCGCTCCCGCTCTCCGCCTCGCCGCAGCGGGCCCCCTTCGAGGTCGTCCGCGCCGCCGGGCAGCTGGTCGTAGCCGTCGCGCTTGCCGCCGCCAGCCGGCTCCCCGCCGTGCTCCGCGCGGCAGCCTGGGCCTTCGCCGAGCCTGCGCCGAGCCTGGCGCCGAGGCCCCGCTCCGTCGCGCAGTGCGCCGCGGCGCCCTCGGCACGGCGCTCCGCCGCGCAGTGCGCCGCTCCGCCAGGCGCCGTGCGCCGCTCCGCCGCGCGGTGCCCTGCGCCGCCCGCGCCGCGGTGCCCGACGGGCACCGGCTGCTCCGCGCCGTGGCCGCCCGCCAGCGCGTGCTCGTGGCAGGCAGGCCTGCGCTGCGGCTCCGCGCGCCGCCGAGGCCTGAGGCACCGCCGCGGCGTGCGCGCGGTGCTCGGCGCGCGCGGCTGGCCAGGGCGCAGCGAGTGCTGCCTGGCACGCGCCTCGCCCGCGCCCTCGTTGTCGTGCGCGGCCTCGCGGACACCCCCGGAGACGCGCGGGGGTCTCCTCGTCCTCGTCGCGCTGGGACGGCGCGCGCACGAGTTCGTTGTCGTAGTCGCTCGCAGGCTCCTCTGCTGTGCCCTGTATTCTCGCTCTTGATGAGGGCCGCCGCCACGTCCGCGTCCGTCCCAACGAAGCGCGCCTGGGAGTCCAGTTCCGCGCTGAGGAACCTTCCCAAGCTGGGCCGCCACGCGCCAGTCGCGGCCGCCGACGTCTGCCCGACGGCGCCGTAGGCGCTCGGAGCCGCTCCCGTAAGACTTTTGGCGAGGGCGGGCCCCTCCAGGGCCACGAGGAGCTCCGCCGCGGCGCTGCGCCGCGGCGCTCGGCAGCCTCAACGCATCGGCCTCCGAGGGGGGCCGCGTCAGCTGCCGCGCCCCCGCTGCCGCTCGACGCCGTAGTGCCGCAGCGACCGCACGAGCTCCAGCGCCATCGCCTCAGTGCCCACGCTGGCGCACGCGGCGTCGTGCCGGACGACGATGACTTTGGCCTGCTCCCGCGGCCGCCCATGATTGTCCACGATATGGATGCGCGCGCCCGGGGACCCGAGCGCGCCGTAAAGGTTCCCCCGGAAGCCAAATGGCGGAATACCAGCCTTGAGCCACATCGGTGATGGATGCGGCTGCTGCTGATGATGATGGTGATGATGGTGATTATAATGGTGCTGCTGGTGATGATTATGATGCTGATGATGGTGATGGTGGTGGTGATGGTGATGCTGATGATGACGATGATGATCAAGGCTGATGCTGTGGCTGCTGATGATGATGATGACGATGACGATGATGATGATGATTGCTGATGATGACGATAATGACGATGCTGTTTATTATGAATCTGATTATGATGATGCTGATGTTGATGATGCTGCTGCTGATGACGATGATTCCGATGATGATGATGATGATGATGATGATGATGATGATGGTGATGGTGATGATGATGATGATGATGATCATGATCATGATCATGATCATGATCATGATGTTGTTGATGATGATGCCCTTGCTGTTGATGATGCTGTTGATGATTTATGTGCTGTTGTCGTTGATGCTGCTACTGCTGATGATGATGCTGATGCTGCTGCTGATCATGATGATGACGATGTGGATGCTGATGGTGATGATGACGACTATGATGATGCCGATGGTAATGATGATGATTGTTACTGTGATGGTGGCGGTGGTGGTGG
>CAUYUJ010012063.1:0-2500 GCA_963575745.1 Prorocentrum cordatum | reverse complement strand
TTGTGGACGACGATCAATGAAGAGGAAGCATGTTGCCAAATACTTTCCATATGTCTAAAACATGTGTTCAGCATGTCTTAAACATGTAAAGCATGTTTGAAACATGTTTAGAATTTGTTTTCAAACATTTTGAACACACCTTTAATTCAATGGTATGATTGTTAGGATGTCCATTGTCCGAGTATCCGTAACCCTGTCGTGAAAACATCACAGTGTGCCAGAGACTGCGACAGATGTCTTTTGGCAAGCTTCCGGACTCGCGGGGCTCTCGCCTGGCCCCAGGGCCGCCAACGAAAGGGCCCAGGCTGAGAAACCAGTCCCACGGGAAAGGGAGGAGGAGGAAGAGGAGGAGGAGGAGGAGGAGGAGGAGGCGGAGGCGTAACCCTGTCGTGAAAACATCACAGTGTGCCAGAGACTGCGACAGATGTCTTTTGGCAAGCTTCCGGACTCGCGGGGCTCTCGCCTGGCCCCAGGGCCGCCAACGAAAGGGCCCAGGCTGAGAAACCAGTCCCACGGGAAAGGGAGGAGGAGGAAGAGGAGGAGGAGGAGGAGGAGGAGGAGGCGGAGGCGGAGGCGGAGGCGGAGGCGGCGGAGGAGGAGGAGGAGGAGCAGGAGGAGGAGAGGACGAGCAGGGTGCGGATAGGAGGAGCGAGGAGGAGAGCGGTGGGAGGGAGGAGGAGGGGCGGAGCGAGGAGCGAGGAGCGAGGAGCGAGGAGCGAGGAGCGAGGAGCGAGGAGCGAGGAGCGAGGAGCGAGGAGCGAGGAGCGAGGAGCGAGGAGCGAGGAGCGAGGAGGAGCAGGAGGAGGAGGAGGAGGAGGAGGAGGAGGAGGAGGAGGAGGAGGAAGAAGAAGAAGAAGACGAGTAGTAATAATAATAATAATAATAAGAAGAAAAAGAATAATAAGAAGAATAAGAAGAAGCATACTAATATTAATAAGAAGAATAATACGAATAATAAGAAGAATAATACTAAGAAGAAGAAGAATAATAATACGAATAAGAAGAATAATACTAATAAGAAGAAGAATACGAAGACGACTAATAAGAATAAGAAGACGAATAAGAAGAATAATAAGCATAATAAACATACTAATGCTAATAACAATAATAAGAAGAAGAAGAATAATAATAATAAGAAGAAGAAGAATAATAATAATAATAAGAAAAAGAAGAATAAGAAGAATAAGAGAGAGGAGGGGCAGGAGGAGGATGCGGAGGAGAGAGGAGGAGAAGGAGGAGGAGGCGAGGCGGCGGCGGCTGCGGGCGGCGGCGGGCGGAGGAGGAGGAGGAGTAGGAGTAGAGGAGGAAGGAGGAGAAGGAGGTGGGAGGAGGGAGGAGGGGGAGAGGGAGTAGGGAGGAGGGAGGAGGGAGGAGGGAGAAGAAAGAGGAGGAGGAGGGAGGAGGGGAAGGGAGGGGAGGAGGATGAGGAAGGAGGAGGAAGGAGGAGGAGGAGAAAGAGGAGGAGGAGGAGGAGGAGGGGAGGAGGAGGAAGAGGAGGAGGATGATGAGTAGGAGAGGAGGAGGGAGGGAGGAGGAGGAGGAGAGGAGGAGAGCGAGGAGCGCGGAGCCGGAGCGCGGAGCGAGGAGCGAGGAATGAGGAGGAAGGAGAGAAGGAAAGGAGGAGGAGGAGAGGAGGAGGAGGAGGAGGAGGAGGGAGAGGATGAGACAAGGAGGATGAAGAGGAGGAGGAGGCGGGAGGAGGGAGGTAAGGAGGAGGAGGAGAAGGAGGAGGAGAGAGGAGGAGGAGAGAGGAGAAGGTAGAGAGCGAGAGCGAGGAGCGAAGGAGCGAGGAGGAGGAGCTAGGAGCGAGGAGCGAGGAGGAGGAGGAGGAGGAGAGAGGGAGGGGAGGAGGAGGAGGAGGAGGATGAGGAAGGAGCGCGGAGCGCGGAGCAGCGGAGCGAGAGCGAGGATCGAGGGAGGAGGAGGAGGAGGAGGAGAGAGGAGGAGGAGGAGAGGAGCAGGGAGGAGTGAGGAGGAGCAGAGGGAGGAGGAGGAGGATGAGGAGGAGGAGGAGGATCCAGGCCTCTGGAGGGCCCACGTCGTGAGCACATCCCGAAGTCCGAGGGCTTGGTCCCCAGCAGCCTGCGCGAGAACTCTGTGCACCTCGATGCTCTGTGCTTCCCTCGGAATGCTTCGGCCTCTGGAGGCCTCCAGGGATCACCAGAGACCTCAAGGACGGACCTCTGGAGGTGCCGTGGCCCTCTATGCGTTCCTCCCTCCTCGTCCCCGGTTCTCCCCCCCCCGCCGCCCTTGGGCGGCGACCACGGCGACGACGACGACTACGCTGGCCTGCGGCGTTGTTGCCGTCGTCGGTCGTCGCTGTTGCGCAGCGGCGACGACCGACGACGGTGACGCCGGCGGCGAAGAGGAGGAGGAGGAGGAGGAGGAGGAGCAGGAGCATGATGATGATGATGATGATGATGATGATGATGATGATGATGATGATAATGATGATCATGATGATGATGAAGATGATGATGATGATGATGATGACGATGAT
>CAUYUJ010012062.1:0-19465 GCA_963575745.1 Prorocentrum cordatum | reverse complement strand
TCCTCCTCCTCCTCCTCCTCGTCCTCCTCGTCCTCCTCGTCCTCGTCCTCCTCCTTCTCCTCTCGTCCTGCTCTTCTGCAACCCTGCAGGTTGATCCTCGCTCTTCCCATCGTCCTCTTGCAGCTCGTCCTCCATCTGATCCTCAGCCCTCTCGAGGTCGTGGTCGTCCTCCGAATGTCCATCCTCATCCTTATCCCCGTGGTGCCCCTAAGTATCACTACCCTCATAATCTGCCTCACTTCCCACGGCTGATCCTAAGCCCGTCTTCCTCTTCCTTTATTCCAGATCATGTTTCTCCAGTTGACCTGGCCCTCCGCCTCCTATGCCCTATCTCGATGTATTATCCTCCTCTTCCTCCTCCTCCTCCTCCTCCTCCTCATCCACCTCGCCCTCCTGTTCGATCCTCCTTCCATTGCTCGCTGTCCTGCCGCTCATAATCTTAAGAAGATGGTGCTCGTCCTACGGTCAAGAGGAGTATTTCCTCAGCGTGTCGCGGCGGCGGGCCTGGCGACACGCTATGCCCCGCAAGCGGATAGCGTGTCGCTCCGCTTTGCGGGGCGGAAGGCTGAAAACAGCTCAGGGCGCTGACAGTGACAAGGTGTTAGCGTGTCGCGACGAAGCGTGGCGAAACGCTGAGCCGAAGTTCCTGACCGTACGTCCGCTCATCTTCCTGGGGTTATGATCCTTGTCCTCCCAGTACTCGTCCTCTTCTATCTTCCTCCTCCTCCTCCTTCTAGTCCTCATCAACATCCTCGTCGTTCTTCTCCTCCTACTGTGTCTGTGCATTTCTGCTGTATCATGTTTCGCAGGTGACAGGCATGTCTTCGGAAACCTTCCTTGAGAAGGAACGGATTTCTGTGCCGCCGGCAGGTCGAAGAGCCAGGCAGACCACTGGTGCTTCCCTGCGCAGGAGAGCGGCGGAGGCTACGCCCTTCGCCCAAGTATCCCGTTTCTCACTCTTCGATGCGTGTATGTGATAGAGCTTGACAGACAGCAAGATGAGGTAGTTGAGCCATTCTCTAGTGCTTCCCTGGTCAGTAATGGAGTGTTTGAAAGGCCCCCTGAGGGTCGTCGGATTTCTCGCGTGCCGCTGGCGCAGCTGCTCAGAGAGGCAGCCCAAGCCAGGCAGAGGCCGCCCTGCCCTAGAGGACAGGTGGCCCGAACTCATCATCCAACTGCGTGCTGGTTCTCCTCCTCCTCCTCCTCCTCCTCCTCCTTCTCTTCCTCCTTCTCCTTCCTCCTTCCTCCTTCCTCCTCCTCCTCCTCCTACTCCTCCTTCCTCCTCCTCCTCCTCCTCAGTGCCTCCTCCTCCTCCTTGCCTCCTTGCCTCCTCCTCCTCCTCCTCCTCCTTGCTGCCTCCTCCCCTCCTCCTCCTCCTCCTCCTCTCCTCCTCAATGCCTCCTCCTCCTCCTCCTCCTCCTCCTCCTCCTCCTCCTCCTCATCCATACATCCTGCTCCTCCTCATTATCCTCCTCTTCCTCGTTTTCCTCCTCCTCCTCCTTCTCCTCATCCTCCTCCTCCTGCTCCTGCCTCTGCTCCTCCTCCTCCTCCTCCTCCTCCTCCTCCTGCTCGTCCTCCTCCTCTTCTTCCCCCTCCTCCTCCTCCGCCTCGCGGCTCCGCGCGGCTGGAGGCAAGGAAGAGGAGGAGGAGGAGGAGGAAGAAGAAGAGGACGACGACGAGGACGGCGAGGAGGACGAGGAGGAAACGGATAAAGAGGATGAGGAGGCGGACAAGCCGAAGACGAGGAGAGCGAGGCCGACGAGCAATGAGGGCGATAGAAACACAAGGGGATGGGGCATGGTTCCCTTCCGACCCCCACTCCCCCCTCTTTTGCCCCTGCCTCCCTTGCTTCCCCCACACTCGCATTGCCCTTCGCCTCCCCTCCCCGGCAGGCCGACGAGGGGTACCGCAAACTCGCGCCGTGACGGCCGCGTAAACCGTTTGAGGGAACTCCTGTTCCCTGAGGCCCTTGGCCCTGTCTTTCGTCTGCAGTTCGTGCCGCGTGTTGCCTTCTATGGGTCCCGGGGGACCCGAAAGCGGGCACCTGGGATTGTGCTCCGCCTTCAATGCTCGCTGGCGTCGCCACAGGTGCCGAGACTGCGCGAACATGCCATGCCCCCACGTGGCTGCGGGGAGTTATCCGAGGATCTCCCAGAACGTTGAATGTTTGTGCATCCATCTGGTCCGCAATTCTAAGGGCCCCTGGTCGGCAACCGCAGCGCGCACGTTGCGGCCGAAGCAAGTCGCAATACAAACGCCCCGAATCGCCCGACGACGGGGTCTCGAAGCTCCCGTCGCCTCCAACGCACCCAGACGGGGGCCCGGAGAGCTGACAGGGTCCCCACACGGCTCGACGACTGCTTCCGGAAAGTACCAGAACGTGCCAAGGCGGACGTGTGGTTGCAAAGGAGGTGATCCCAACAAATCCCTTTCTCCCCCCCGCTTCCGTGCAAAAGCGCGAAACCCACGCGGGGTTACGGCTCAGAACAGAATGCGCCGACTGCGAGGCGCAAAACACAGGACGTAGACTCGGCGTGGACCTGGCCCCTCAGCCCCCCCCCCACCCCCCGCGGGGAGACGTCAGACTCGGGTTCGGGGGACTCGGGTTGGCCTCACAAGGCAAACAGGGCAATGACGAGACCCAGCCTGGCATTTGGCGCGACCTCCCGCGAAAAACATCCCACGGAAACTGGACCGCCAGAACCCAAGACGCGCTCGTCGTCAAGCAGCGCCGGCGAGCCCGAGTTCCGGCGTGCTCGAGTCTCACGCCTCCCTCGGCCCGGGCGAAAGGGAGGGATAGCAAAGAGGGGGTTGAGAATCAGCTCACGTAGCTGATTTTCCCGGCGCCTCCCGGCGCCGGAGGCGGCGATGTATCGAGGAATGGGCCCCTCGGCGAGGCCGAAACCAGCTGCGTGCAGCAAATTTCGTAACCCCCCCTTTCCCAATCCCCCCCTTTCGTCAGGCCCGACTCCCCGACGGGAGGGTCCTGCAGGAAGGCGGTCCGCGTGTACAGCTGCGCGCGGCGGAAATCTCCCAGGCCGGGGGCGGGGCTGCACGCCTGGCGCCGCTCGGACGGGGGAGCGCCTCCCCCCGGTGCGGAGGAGCAGGCGGAGGCGGAGGCGGAGGAGGAGGCGGAGGCGGAGGAGGAGGAGGAGGAGGCGGAGGCGGAGGCGGAGGCGGAGGCGGAGGAGGAGGAGGAGGAGGAGGAGGAGGAGGAGGAGGAGGAGGAGGAGGAGGAGGACCCCCCAACGCCTTTGCTCCTCCTCCCCCGCCCCCTCCCTCCTCCCTGCACGGGCCCTCGGCCAGCACTCCCCTGCCTTCTCTGCCCTGCCTCGCCACCGCTCGGACGGCCATTCCCCCGTGCATTCGTCGGTTTCGTGCGCGCTTGCGCGTTGCAAGATGACTCAGGCTGCTCCTCGGTGGTCCCCACTTGGAAGATTTGTCGCGCCTGCTGCGCAGGGGGTCTCCGTGGCAACCGTTCGGCGTGCCCAGAAAAGAAAAGAAACAAAAAACGCGCGCGCGGGAAGACCTGCTCGACGCTGGCGCTGCTCGTGGAGCCGCCCTGTAGCGACGCGCCCGAGTGTTCGGCCACATGCGCATCGGGGCCATAGCCCCGAACACACTCACCGATTGGAAGTTTTCTCGCGCCTGCTGCGCTGGGGGCCTCTGTTTACCAGCCTCGAACGTATGCCTATCCCTAAGATTGACACGCCAAAAGGCGATGACAATCTTAGGGATGCGCCCTCAAAAAATTAGGGAATCCCTAAGATTGGCATCGTGATGAGGAGATGCTCAGCGTAGGGATAGGGATATGTTCCAGGCTGGTGATCTGTGGCGCCCGTTCGGCGGGCTCCGAAAAAAAAATGCCGCGCGCGGGAAGAGCTCGTCGACGCTGGCGCTGCTCGTGGGGCCGCCCGTGGGGAGCCAGGGGGTGTCGAACGTCCCAACACGCTCCAAGCTGGCTCCGGGATGGCCCGAGGTCCCCAACATTCCTCCTCCTCCTCCTCCTCCTCCTCCTCCTCCTCCTCCTCCTCCTCCTCCTCCTCCTCCTCCTCCTCCTCCTGCTCCCTCCACAGCCCGCCCCATGTCCCGAGCTTGTGGCAGGGCCATCATCTCGTCGTTGTCGTTGCCGTCGTGGTCGTCGTCGTCGTCCTTCTGGGTCGGCGGCACCGGCCGGAAGGCCGTAAGGCCTGGAGGCTCCCAAGACGCCTTCTCGGGAGATGGCTCCAAAATGGCTACGAGATGGCTCCAAGATGGCTCCAAGATTGCCTATCCCAGGCCACCTCGGAGCCATCTTGGAGCCATCTTGGGGCATCCCGGCCCCCCCCTACGGGGCCAAGTCGCCCTCCCGCCATCCCGAAGATGAGGGGAGATGGCAGAAATTCCCGCCAGCGCCCAAACATGAGGGGCGGCACGCCTCGGGATCCCCGGTGGCGACGAAGCGGGCGACGGCGACGCGCGCGCCGTCGTGCGCGGCGGCCATCTCCAGGGCGGCCTGGGCGGCGGGCTCCTTAAATGGGCGCCTGCTGCTTCACTGCTGGCCCCTGCTTCTGCCAACTGACCAGCTCTGCACTGAAGCGGGCTTCTCCCTGCAAGCCGGAAGGAGAAGTTGTGGTGGGTTCTCGTGTCTCCGTCTCTTCAGGTCTCTCACTCTCTCTCTCTCTCTTTCTCCCTCCCTCCCTCCCTCCGTCCCTCCCTCCCTGTCTCTGTGTATATCTCTCTATGTCTGTGTCTATATATATATATACACACAGCTACGCCTGACAACCTGCTCGTGAGATTTGTGCGTTGCCAGTGTGAACCCGAGGCAGTGCATGCGTGCACTCAGCATGTATACATTATCATGCTGGGTAATTAATACGCTTCAAAAGAAAAATGTGGGTGTATACACATGAATTGCCATGTGCAAAGAAAGATATATATATATATATATATATATACACATACATAGATCCATCCAGAGAAATCCGAGTTGCGCCCTGTGGGTTTGGAAAAGCCCCCTCTCCCCGAGCCCCCCAGGGAGCCCACAGACGGCACCGGAGGGGGCCCTCCCAAAGCTCCCCATCAACGGCCCCACGGCACCCCAGAGAACGGCCCCCACGGGGCCCACGGAGGCCCCGAGACTACCCCAGACTTTTCTGCATCGGTGGCTAGGCAGAGGGACTGCGCTGGCGAGCAAAGCAAAACGGGGTGCGTTAGGCGAACTCAGCCACCATGCAACAGAAGGGAGGAGAACGACAAAGCGCCGGCCCAGGAGGGAGGCCCAGGGGCGTGGCAGGGACGGCGCCAGGGAGCCAGCGGCGGCGGCGGCTGGGGGGCTGGCGGCAGCAGGGTAAAGAGACTAACTACTCCACACAGCCTTCAGGCGGCCCACGAGGCTTTCTTTGGACGGCCCCTTCGGTTCCAGAAACACTCCCCGACGGCTCCCGGGTGGTCCCCGGGAGCGTCTTCAAGGATGATAATGTTGACGGTGGTGGCGATGATGTCGTGGACGGCGACGACATCGATGACGAGAACGATGATCATAACGACCGCGGTGAGGGTGACAATGACAATGGTGATAGTTACGAAGATTGTGATGAGGAAGTGTGCGCGCACGGGGGAATCGAACATTTGAACAAAAAAAAAAACGCAAACTCTTGCACGCAACGGGTTCCCAAGGATCCTTGGTCTTGCTTCATTACTCCTTTCAACAAGGCGTTCCTCGCGTTCTCCGGGTTCTTTTGTCTCGTTGCTTTCCTGTTGTATGAAAAGACCTTCCTCGGGTTCACGGGATTATTTCGTCTTTTCCGCCGAGCACTGCAACGCAAAGCCCAGCAATCTACAGCAATGCAAAGGCATGGCAAGCAATGTGAAGCGATGCCAACCAATGTAAAGCGATTCAATGTACGCACTGCAAAGCAGGGCAAAGCATCGCCAAGCAATGCCAGTCAATGCCAAGCAATGCAAAGCAATGGGAACAATGCCGAGTAGTGTGAAAGTGTAAGGCAACGCCAAGCAATGCAAAGCAATGCAAATCCATGCCAATCAATGCCAAGCGATGCCAAGCAATGCCCAGCAACACAAATACTTAACAATCGACGCGCAGTTATGCCAAGCAACACCATGTCAAGCAATGCGAAGCAACGTCGAGAAACGCCAAAACAAACGACAAGTAACGAAATGCAGAGCACATCAATGCAATGCCAAGTAATGCCAAGCAATGCCAAGCACTGCCGCTTAGGAAGCGTTCCCCTAATGAGGGTCGCGCTGGGACGCGCGAGTGCTGGAACTGACAGCTCGAGCGCTTTCTCCCAATATTCCCCCCGACACCGCCAGCGGGCCCTCAAGAGGTCCCGCAGACGCCCCAGATGCTTCCAACAAGCGCCCAAGAGGTCCTAAGAGATCTCCAAGAGGACCCCAAGAAGAGGCCTCCCAACAGACCCTGAGAGGCTTCTACGAGGCCTCGAGCCCACGATCCAGGCACGCGGGTGGGATGGGCCGACGGCCACTCGATGGCAATCCCGACCTCCAAGCAGACTGTGCCGCCTGTGCCCATGGGCCCGCCTCGGACCGTGCCTGGGGAAGTGCCTCGAGACGTCTGGGGGCGTGCCGGGGGACGCGACTGGGGGGCCCCCGTGTCAGTGCCTGGCGACCTCTTAGGGGGGGGGGGGGCGTGCCTCGGGGGCTTTTGGAGCGGGTTTGGGGCCCTGGCAGGGGACCGGCCTGGCGACGTGCCGGGGAACGGGTCTCGGGCGTGGGGGCACAGGCCAGGACCCTGACCTTCCAGGAGGGCAAAAAAATAGCACCAGGACCTCGACATCTTATTTCCTGTCGAGGTTTTAGGCAGTCCAGGTGCGTCTATAGGTCTGGAGGGCTATTTTTTAGCACTCTGGAAGGTCAGGGGAATGCTCGGTGGCACTGTTCTCGGCAGAGTGCTCAGAGCGATCTGGACCAGAGCCACCGCGCGCAGCTTCCGAATCAAATGACACCCTGGGGTCGTGTCGGCGTGGCGTGGGGCGGCGTGGCGTGGGGCCGCGTCACGGGGCCGAGCCTGGGCACGTGAGCAGCCCCTGACCACAAGGGATCTGCGGCCCTGACCCACCGGAAAAAGCCTGCACGCCACGCGCGACGACGGCGGCGTTGGTGGCGGCGCCGGTGGCGACGGCGACGGGGGCGAGGCGGCGGCGGCGGCCGGCAGAACTGGGCCTCCAGGGGGGTCTGGCCCTCGGGGGCGGAGAGCTTGCCCGCGGCCTCCGCGCGGGGCTCCTGGCGGGCGGCGGCGGCGGCGAGCAGGGCGGAGGGCGACCCAGCTGGCTGGCGCTCCTCGGGTCGGTGCCGAGCGCGCGCGCGCCGTCGGAGCGGGCTGGCGCGCACACGCACACACACACACACAACACACAACACACAACACACAACACACAACACACAACACACAACACACAACACACAACACACAACACACAACACACAACACACAACACACAACACACAACACACAACACACAAAACACAACACACAACACACAACACACAACACACAACACACAAAACACAACACACAACACACAACACACAACACACAACACACAACACACAACGCCTCGGGTTCGTTGTTTGCCGCTGGCCCCACACGGGCCTGGAGCGTCGTCCGGAGGCTGCAGGCGCTGCAGCTCTTGAAGGGCCGGCCGTCCTGACCTGCGTGTGCTTGGGGCGCAGGGGGCCTGGGAAGGTAGGTGCGCGGGGGCGGAGGGGCGTAGAGGAGAGGGCGGAGGAAGTGAGGGAGCGTGCTGGCCCCCTCACCCAGAGGCCGCTGGGCCACATGGGGCAACCCAAGGAGGGCAGGGAGGTGACGGAAGCGCCAAACGCTGAAGACATTGGCTTGCTGCTCTCTGCCATCCCCATGCTGCGTAGGAGGAGGTGGGGGGGAATGCGCGCGGGCAAGAAAAGGAGCACCAGGACGGGAGGAGACTGCGGGGTGGGAGGAGGAGGCGAGAAAAGTGGAGGAGGAGGAAGGGGGGGGAATGAGTGGGGGGGAGAGTGTGGGGTGGAGTTGGGAGAGGCTGAGGAGGAGAGAGCAGAGCAGAGCAAAAGCACGAGGAGAAGTAATAGGAGGAGGAGAGGAAGAGGTAGGAGGAAGGAGGAAGAGGAGGAGAGTGACGACAAAGCGGCGCAGAGGGGCCTCCACCCTCTGTCTCTCGGCGGTTTCCTCGAGACAGGTCGACCGAGCGGGGCCCCGCGGCCCGACGAGTCCAGGTGCGGAGGCCCGGCCGTCGCCAGAACCTGAGGGGTCCTCACCCTCCCCCTCCTCTCCTTCCTCCCCCCCCTCCTCCTCCTCCTCCTCCTCCTCCTCCTCCTCCTCCTCCTGGTTCTGGTTCTGGTTGGGGCGCACCCAAGCGGGGCGCGTTGGTGCCGAAGCCCCGGGCAAAGGGCAGGCATACGCAGTCCCGAGTAAGGCGCTGGCAATGGGGCAAATGCCCGGCGCGGGTGCCCGCTCCCATGGGGGCCGGGTGTCGCTTCATGCGAGACAGTTGTAGGGGCCCCCTGGGAGCCGCGCCTGCCACGTCGCCAAATGGCGGAGCGCAAGTGCGCGAGCGCAAGTGCGCGTGTTGCCAACTGGCCGCATCGACACGGGGATCCTCGTCGTCTTCCCCCTCCCCGCACAGCTCCACCACCACCAGCCAGGCGAAGGAAAAGGGGAGAGGGAGGAGGGCGGCGGGAGGAGTCGCCCCGGGGAGGGGGCAGCCAGGTGAGGGACGAGCAGGGGAGAGGAGGGAGGAGGAGAGAGGGTGACCGAGCATAACGGTCTGGACGTTCATCCGCCCACGGTGGGCGCAACAAAGTAAAACCAGGATATGACGGCCGGATTCGAAGACAGCGTGTGTGTCACGGACGCGGTGCGCAAACTCGGTCGTGTTACGGAAACGGTGCGGCGGCTCAGGGGTAGGGGGCGGTGGCAACGCCACTTCCTCGTCCTCGTCCTCCTCCCCCGCCTCCTCCTCTCTCCCCTCTTGATGTGATGTCCTCCTCCTCCTACTCCTCCTCCTCCTCCTCGTCTCCGCCCCTCCCCCTCCTCCTCCTCTTCCTCCTCCTCCTCCTCCTCGTCACTCCTACTCCCCCTCCTCCTCACTCCTCCTCCTCCTCCTCCTTCCTCCGCGTCCTCGTCCTCCTCCTCCTCCCCCTCCTCTCCCCCTCCTCCTCCTCATCCTCCTCTCTCCTCCGTTCTCTCCTCCCCCTCCTCCTCCTCACCTCTCCTCCTCCTCCTCCCCTCCTCCTCCTCCTCCTTCTCCTCCTCCTCCCCTCCTCCTCCTCCTTCATCCTGCCTCCTCCTCCTCCTCCTCCTCCTCCTCCTGCTCCTCCCCGCCTTCGGCGGCTCACAGATAGGGCCCCAGCGGATGGGGCGCTCTGGACAAGCGGCCTCACACTGTGAAGGTGAAGCTTGAGATCACTCGTCATCCTCCTCATCCTCCTCCTACGCCTCCTCCTTCCCCAAGCACAACAGGAACATATACTTAACATGAACCTCGGAGCCCCGCGCGGACATCTTGGCTCGGCGCCCCCCCCCCCCTCACGGGCGCGCGCAGCGCGCCAGGGGCGCCGCCGGAGGCGCCGCCAGGAAGGTCCAGCGCGATCCAAGAAATCCGCGCACAGCTCCGAAAGGCTATGGCGGGCTCGTGTCGCGACGACCCCAGCGTGGGTTTCTGACACCGCGTGGACTGATCAACCTTGAACGATCGGCGGCTTCTCGATCGCCAGATCGTTGCATACTGGGCCGACTCTGGGCCACTGGCGGCGTGAAACCTTGAACGCCCGCGGCGGGGTCGCGGCGAGTCGACCCGCCGCGAACCTGCCGCATTATGATGCCTTCTTTGTCGGGGGGAAGGAGCACGACACACGAGGGGTGGACGAAAGGCCAAAGGAGAGAGGAGGAGGAGGAGGAGGAGGAGGAGGAGGAGGAGGAGGAGGAGGAGGAGGAGGAGGAAAGGAATGAGGAGGAGGAGGAGGAGGAGGAGGAGGAGAGGAGGAAAGGGAGGAGGAGGAGGAGGAGGAGGAAAAGGAAAGGGAGGAGGAGGACGAGGAGGAGGAGGAGGAATGAGAATTTGGTGTGCTTATGCCTTGCTCGTCTTCTTCGGAGTGGGGCCGCCCCTCAGAGGGCCCCCCCCCCGCGAGCCGAAGAGCCCTCCCCGGGCGGCGGCGGCCCCGACGCTGGCAGAGCCGCCGCCCGCCCACGCGCCCACGCGCGGGAGGGCGGGCGGCTCCGCACGAGGGGACGTGGAACGACAAAGTGCGCAGCGGGGCTTGACTTGTTCCAGACCACAACCATTGGGGATCAAGAAAAGCGGCATCGTCCCAACAGACACCCACCACCATCCCGCCCACGAGCTCAACCACGGCAAACACAGAGGTATCCCAGGGGCGTTGTTTTATGAATCCCGTGCTCACCGCGGGCGTCCAGTCGGGGCTCGTCAGGACGTTCCCGTGGGCCCTCGGAGGTCTTCTCCTCTGGCGCTTGGGTGCTCTCGAGCCGCGGCGCCTCGCCGAGGGCGCTCCACGAGGCGCCCCGATCGTCCCGCACGGCCGCCAGGGGCCCGAGTCACGTGGCCCGAGACCCACCAGCTCGGCGGCGCTCGCCACGGGCTGGCGCGCACAAGGGGGTAGGGGGAGGAGGGAGGGTTTCTTACAAGGAGGCTGCTCCTTAGAAGGCGCCGGCCTTGCATCTATAGAGAAGGCCCGCGTCTTCTAAGGAGCAGGGGTGCTTCTAAGAAACTCTCCCCCCTCCCCCCACCCCCTTCTGAGCGTGGCTGACTCACCAAGGGTTGGCGCAAGGGGGGCGGTCTTCTACCCTTCTACCCTGACCTTCCAAGACCTGTGGCTGTACCAGGACTGTTAAACATTCAACGGTGCCCTAGATTCAAGGTGTTACGGCCGTTCTGATTCAAGCTCGTGACAGGGGCAACGATGCTCCACAATGCCCAACAGAGTTTTGAACGTGAAGGTCCCCGTGCAACCTGTTGGCCCCTTTGGAAGGTCAGGGTGGGCAGGGCGGGGCGGGGCCTTCTGAGAATCGCGAGTGGCGGCGCAAAAGGGCCACGGGAGGCCCTCTGAGAAGGCGCATCAGAAGCCCCGAGGGCTCCTGAGAGGCCCCTTCGCAAATCATGGCCAGAGGCACCTGCACAGACGAATAGGGGGGAGGGCCAGGTAGGAGACTCAGTGATGCAAGGGACCACGACAGGGGACACTGCAGAGACCCCTGGCACCTGGGCATCGGATCAGAACCGCAAGGGCGGGGGGCTAGCTCAAGGTCATATATTCTCAATCCTTGCCTGCGAAAGTAAGGTGTCGTGCGCAACTTAACTCAGGGGGCCAATTCCGGACCAAATTCTGGCCCAAATCTGGACAAGGTCTGAAAATGAGGGTTCCTGAGTTCTCGGCCCCGTCCTTCGTGCACGAGACAGGCCCTATTTTGCAACGTCGCACGCCGATGTTTTCACATTCTTGCCTCGGCGCATGATTCCTGGGAGCCGCTTGCCACGAAGACCCACCCTCCCCCGTGGACTCAGCATGGACATGCCGCCTCTTGGTTCCCATGCGCCGCTCGCCACAGGGCCACACACACTCACACGTGGCCTCCGCCTGGACATGCCGCCTCTTGATCCCTGGGTGCCGCTCGCCACGGGACCCATCCTCCCGCGCGGCCGCAGCCCGAGGACGGCGGCGCTTGATTTTTCGGGGCGGCGCTCGCCAACGGGGCCGACCCCTCCCGTGGCCTCAGCCCGGAAACGGCTTCCTTGGATTCTTGGGTGCCGCGCGCCAGACGGACCCGCACTTCCCGTGGTCCCAGCTCGGGGACGATGTCTCTTGGTTCTTGGGTGCCGCTCGCCAGAGGCACAAAACCGCCTCCAAGGCCTCAGTTTCCTGGGTGCCGCTCGCCAGGGAGGCCCACGCTCCCCGTGCCCTGCCCTTCGGACACACAGACCTACTCTGATGTAAAGCATGTGTACGCCTACAGGTAGTACTCGTACAACTCGTAGTATTAATTTTCGAGATATCAATAATAATAGTAGCATTCGTCAAAAAAGTCTGAATCGTAGTTCAGGTAATAGTAGTGATAGTAGTAGTAGCCGTAGTAGTAGTAGTAGTAGTACTAGTAGTAGTAATAGTAGTAGTCGTCGTAGTAGTAGTAGTAGTAGTAGTAGTAGTAGTAATAGTAGTAGTAGTAGTCGTAGTAGTAGTAGTAGTAGTAGTAGTAGTAGTAGTAGTAGTACTAGGACTGGTAGTCGTAGTAGTAGTAGTAGTAGTAGTAGTAGTAGTGGTAGTAGTAGTAGTAGTAGTGGTAGAAGTAGTAATAGTAGTAGTAGTAGTAGTAGGAGGAGGAGGAGGAGTTGTAGAAGCAGTAGTAGTACTATTACTAGTACTAGTACTGGTACTAGGACTAGTACTAGGACTAGTAGTAGTAGTAGTAGTAGTAGTAGTAGTAATAGTAGTAGTAGTAGTAGTAATAGTAGTAGTAATGGTAGTAGTCGTAGTAGTAGTAGTTGTTGTTGTAGTAGTAGTTGAAGTAGAAGTAGTAGTAGAAGTAGTAGTCGTAGTCGTAGTAGTAGTAGTAGTAGTAGCAGTAGTAGTAGTAGTAGTAGTTGTAGTAGTAGTAGTAGTAGTAGTACTAGTACTAGTAGTCGTAATAACAATGGTGGTCGCAACCGTAATAGTAATAATACTAGTGAAAGAAAAAAAGAAGAACTAGTAGTCATAGTAGAAGTAGTAGTCGTAGTTGCATTAGTAAACGTAGCCGTAGTAGTAGTAGTAGTCGTCGTACTAGTCGTAGTAGTAGTAGTAGCAGCAGTAGTAGTAGTAGTTATAATAATAATAGTAGTAGCAGTAATACTAAGACGGCGTCGCAGTCGTAGTCGTAGTCGTAGTAGTTTTAGTAGTAGTAGTCGTAGTAGTAGTAGTAGTAGTAGTAGTTGCTGTTGTAGTAGAAGTAGTAGTAATACAAATACTAATATGTCGTAACCGTCTAAGTGGTAGTAACAGTAGTCGCCGTGGTAGGAGTAGAAAAATCGCCGTAGCAGTAATAGTCGTGATCGTAATCGCACAGAAGTAGTCGTAGTAGTAATCCCAGTAGTACTGGTAGTAGCAGTAGCAGTCAAACTCGTGGTAGTCAAAATATTGGTCGTCTGAGCAAGAGCAGTAGTGATAGTAGTAGTAGTAGAAGTAGTAGTAGTAGTGGTAGTAATAGTAGTAGTAGTAATAGTAGTAGTCGTAGTCGCAGTCGTAGTCGTAGTCGTAGTAGTAGTAGTAGTAGTAGTAGTAGTAGTAGTAGTAGTATTCGCATTAGTAGTCGTAGTAGTAGTAGTAGTAGTAGTAGTAGTAGTAGTAGCGGTAGTAGTAATAATAGGTATTGTGGTCGTATTAGTCGTAGTAGTAAAGGTAGTAGTGGTAGTAGTAGTAGCAATGGTCTTAATAGTAGTCGTAGTAGTAGCAGCACTGGTCATAGTCGTCGTCATTGTCGTAGGAGTAATGCTAGTACTCGTCGTAGTAAAGTCGTAGTGGTCGTAGCAGTAGTGATATGATACCACTCAACAAGGAACACTAACAGTACCAATGGCGGTAGTGGTGATAGTAACCGTAGTACTCGTGATGGTAACGGGAACGATAATAGCAGACGAAGAAGCAGCACACATAGTACAAGTCGCAGTGGTAGAAGCAGTGGGAGTAGTGGTACTAGTAAGATCAGCAGCAGGGGTAGTAGTACGAGAAGTAGTAGTAGCAGTAGTGTTAGTGGTGGTAGTAATAATAGGAAAAGTGGTAGTGGTAGTGAGCAGGGTAGTAGTAGTAGAAGTGGTAGTAGTAGTAGTAATAGTAGAAGGTAGTCGCAGTGGTTATAGTAGGAGTAGTAGTAGTAGTAGTAGTAGTAGGAGTAGTAGTAACCAGAGTGGATGTAGTGGTAGTAGTCGTAGTACTAGAAGGAATAGGCGTATTACTGGTAGCGGTAGTAGTAGTAGTAGTAGTAGTAGTAGTAGTAGTACCAGTAGTTAGTAGCGGTAGAACTACTAATGGTCTTAGTAATAGTCATAGTGGCAGTAGTTGTAGTAGTATTAGCAGTAGTATAAGTAGTGGTAGCAGTCAGTAGTAGCGGTCGCACGTAGTAGAAATAGTAGCAGAAGCGAAAATAGTCGCCTGTGAAAGAATACAATGAAATTGAAATAGTACATGCAGTAATAGGAGTAGTACTTGTAGGAAGTCGTAGTATCAATATTCTTAATCGTAATAATAATATTAATAGCAGCAGTGCTAGCAATAATCAGAGCCGTAGTCGTAGTGGTCGATGGTAGTCGCAGCAGTAGCAACAGTATGGGTAGTACTGGTCGCAGTACTATCGGTAATCGTAGCCATAGTAACAGTAGTCGTGGTTAGTATTAGTATTAGTAGTAGTAGAAGTGGTAGTAGCGGCAGAAGAATTACGTAGTAGCGCTAGTAGAAGTAGTAGTAGTAGTAGTAGTAGTCGTGGTAGAAAATACACCAGCTTAGGCCTCCCCCCACCTCCTTCCAGCAGCCAGGAAGGCCGCTCGTCTCCCCACCCGCCCCACCGTCCAACCGCCCCCGCATCCAGGAGAGGCCCTTCATCCCAGGTCCTGAACGAACCCCCACTGAACAGCGCAGGCAGCCTCGCCTTAGTCCCCGCCGCCCAACCGTACCCACAAACCACTCCGCCCAGCCAGCCCCAGAGAGCCCCCCAACCTCTACTGCACACCATTATGCCCTTTACTACGCCAAGACAGGCAGAGGAGTGATCCCCCTTCAAAACCCCACCCCATAACCATCTCCCCTCCCCTCCAGCGAGGCACCAAGGATCCATTCATTTACCAGACGGCAGCCCAGGAGTAATAGTAGTAGTTGTAGCAGTAGAAGTAGTACTAATAGTAGTAGCACTCGCCGTCGTAGTAGTAGTAGTAGTAGTAGTAGTAGTACTAGTAGTAGTAGTAGTGGTACCAGTTGTAGTAGTAGGACTATAGCAGTCGTAGAAATAGTGGCAATAGTAGAAAGTCGTAGGAATAGTCGTAGAAATTCGTAGGACTATAACAGTCGTAGGAATAGTGGAATAGTCGGACTATAACAGTCGTAGGAATAGTCGTAGAAAGTCGTAGTAGCAGCAGTCGTAGAAATAGTGGAAATAGTAGTAGTAGTAGTAGTAGTAGTAATAGTAGTAGTAGTAGTAGTAGTACTGAAAGTAGCACAAGCAATAGCAGTCGAAACCACAATAGTCGTAGTAGTAGTTGTAGCAGGACTAGTATTAGTAAGGATAGAAGCCGTAGTCGTAGTCGTGATAATAGTAATATTCGTAGTGATCGTAGACATAATAGTTGTAGTGGTAGTAGGAACAGTAGTTACAGGAGTCGTGATAATCGTCGTAGAAGAACTAGTTGTAGTAGTTGTAGTAGTAGTAGTGGTAAAAATAGTAGTAGTAGTAGTAGTAGTAGTAGTAGTAGTAGTAACAGTAGTAAGCATCTTAGTAGTAGTCGAAGTAATACTAGTAGCCATACTAGTAGTGGTAGCTGTCGTAGTAGTAGTAGTAGTAGTAGTAGTAGTAGTACTCGGCTAGTGCTTGAAATGGTACACGTAGTCGTAGTCGTAGTAGTGGCAATGATCGTAGAAGTAGCAGTAGTAGTAGTAGTAGTAGTAGTAGTAGTAGTAGTAGTAACGGAAATGCGAATAACAATGGTAGTGGTATTAGTAGTCGTAGTCGCAGTCTTAGTCTTAGTCGTAGTCGTAGTTGTGTTCGTACTCGCAATAGTCGTAATAGTCGTAGTAGTCGTAGTAGTAGTAGTAGTAGTAGCAATATTAGTCGTAGTAGTCGTGGTAGTAGTAGTAGTAGTAGTAGGAGTAGTAGTGGTAGTAGTAATAATAGTAGTAGTAGTCGTAGTAGTAGTAGTGGTAGTAGTAGTAGCAGTAGTAGTAGTAGTAGTAGTAGTAGTAGTAGTAGTGGTAGTAGTAGTAGTAGTAGTAGCAGTAGCAGTAGTAGTAGTAGTAGTAGTAGTAGTAGTAGTAGTAGTAGTAATACACTCAAAACTTACGCTAAGAAATATTCCAGTTAAACGTTGAAGTCCAGTTTAGTTGAACTTCTTAGCTCTCTTGCGAGAACCAGCTTTGAAGTGTGCAGTTTCTTAGCGCAGCGCGGCGCCAGTGTTAGTAGTTTTGATAAAGACTGCGCTGGTGCTGATGCCGATTGCGCGGGGCCGGGGGTTCTGCAGCAGTGTATAAAACACAACATGCACAAACATTTGGATAAATATGTGGCGAGGGATCTGGACGAAAACCAGCGGGAAATCTGAATGAATATCTGGAGAAAAATCAGGGAAAGATCTCACAGTAGAGGAAGGATCACGAGAAAGACCCCGGTGAAGATCTGGGTGAAGATCTGGACGAAGATTTGGAGAACATCTGGGGGAAGATCTAGAGGATGGTCAGAAGAAACATCTGGTGGAAAATCTGGGAATATCGAGAGGAGGGATCTCGAGGAAGACCCGGGTGAAGATCTGGGTGAAGATCTGGGTGAAGATCTGGGGGGAGATCTGAATGAAGATCTGGGGTGAGGAGATCTGGAGAAAGATCTGGAGGAAGATCTACACGTGAGATCTCGGGGAAGATCTGGGTGGATATCCACGGGGGGATCTGGAGAAGATCTGGGGGAATTCTGGTGGAAGATGTGTAGCGAAATCTGAATGAATATCTGGGGGTGATATCTCGGGAAAGATCTGGGGAAAGATCTGGAAGGAGATCTGGAGACACACCTGGAGGAGAGATCTCGAAGATCTGGGTGAAGATCTGGTCGAAGATCTGGATGAAAATCTGGAGAACATTTGGGGGATGATCTGGGGGAAGATCTGGAGACACATCTGGTGGAGGATCTGGGGGGAAGATCTTGGGAAAGATCAGGGCGAAAATCTGGGGGCAGATCTGGAGGATGATATGAAGGAGAGATCTCGGCGAAGATCTGGAGGAAAGATCCCGGGGAAACTCTGGGTGAACATCTGGGGGGGGGAAACCAAGAGAAAATCTGAGGCAAGATCTGGGAAAGATCATGGTGAAGATCTGGAAGAGAGATCTCGGTGAAGATCTGGGTGAAGATCTGTTATAATGTCTGAAAGAATATGGAGGAAGATATCTAAAATATTTCGAGGGAGTATCTGGAGCAGGATTGGGCGGAACATCTGGAACCAGCTGTGGGGATAGGTGTGGACGATGATCTGGAAGACGATCTGGAAACGCAGAGGAAGATCTGGGGGGGGCGAAATGAGGAAGAAGCGGAAGAAGTCCAAAAGGGAAGTCAGGAAACACAGATGACGGAAGATTTGGGGGAAGATCTGGAGAAAGATATAGGGAAAGATCTGAAGGAAAGTCCGGGAAGAAATCTACGACAACGTATCGGGGAAGATCTGGAAGAAGATCTTTTAAACAAGTGGAACACTCTGAATGACAATCTGGGTGAAGATCTGGGGAGACAGCTGGGCAAATATCCAACGGAAACCCTGGCGGGAAAAAAACCAAAGATCCGGCGGAAAACCTGGCGCAGGATCTGGGGAAACACAGAAGAAGATTTGGAGGAAGATCTGGGGGAAGACTTGAAGGAACATCTGTTGAACAGGATCTGTAATAATAGATGTTGGGACAATAAATGGAAAAGGATCTGGAAGGAGATCTGGGAACAGACCTGGCCTAAAACCTGGAGGATGATATGGAAGAAGATCTAACATTGACTTCGGAAGATACGGAAGAGGATCCAGCCGCCCTCGCCTCTCTGCATTCGTGCTCGTGGTTGCGCTGGTGAGCGTGGTGGTGGTCGTGCTGGTGGCGTTGGCGGTTCGGCCGTGTTTTTGCTGATGGTTGTGCTGGTGAGCGCCGCGACTTTCGTGCTGGTAGCGTTGGCGGTTCGGCCGTGTTGTTGCTGATGGTTGTGCTGGTTGTTCTGTTGGTGGTAGCGCTGGTCTATGTGCTGGCGATCGTGCTGCTGGTTTTGATGGTGGTTTCGCTGGTGACGGTTTTGCTGGTGATGGCGTTGGTAGTTTGCGATAGTGGTTGCGCTCGTGGTTGTGCTGAAAGTTGCGATGGTGTCTCTGCTGGTTGTTTTGCTGGAGAGGCGGATGCCGGTTTTGCAGGAGATTCTTCTGGTACGCTGGCGGAGGAAAAACCCAGTGGAGAAACTGCTGGTGCGATGTCGGATATTTGAAACACATCCCTTTGTCAATAACTGCGCTGGCTGTTTTGCTGGAAATGTTGCTGGTGGTCGCGTTGGTGATCTTGCTCGTGATTGTACTGGTGGTGGCCTCGCCCTCACTTTCCTCCTCCTCCTTACTTTCCTCCTCCTCCTCCTCATCATTTTCCATCTCCTCTTCCTCCGTGGGTGCAGATCTGGGTGAAGATCTGGGTGACGATCTGGGGGAAGATCCGGAAATTATCTGGAGGAATATCTGGAGACACATCCGGAGGAGAGATCTCGAGGAAGATCTGTGTGAAGATCTGGTTGAAGATCTGGAGGGAGATCTGGAGAAGATTTTGGGGAAAATCTGGGGATCTGGGAAAACATCTGGTGGAGGATCTGGAGGAAAGATCTGGGGAAAGATCTGGGTGAAGATCTGGACGAAGACCTGGGAGAAACTCAGGGGAAGATCTCGGCGGATGAACTAGGAAGATCTGGAGGAAGATCTGGAGGAACATTTGGGGAAGATTTAGAAAGACTTGGGGAAGACCTGGGAGAAGATCTGGAGGAAGATCTGGTAAACAATCTGGGGGAAAATCTGGAGGAATATCGGGGGGGGGATGTCTGGGGGAAAATCAGGAGGAACGTCTCGAGGAAAATCTGGGAGAAGATCCAGAAGATTCGAAAAAAAGATCAGGAAGAAGATGCCAGCGTTGAGAAGCTAGGCCAACTTTGGGAACTCGTTACCAACATTTCAGAAATTGTGAGACCCAGCTTGGCGGGGAAGGGGCTTCTTAACAGAAGAGATCAGTGGTGTAGTAGTAGTGGTAGTAGTGGTAGTGGTAGTAGTAGTAGTAGTAGTAGTAGTAGTAGTCGTAGTAGTAGTAGTAGTAGTAGTAGTAGTAGAAATAGTAGTAGTAGTAGTAGTAGTAGTAGCAGTAGTGGTAGTAGTAGTAGTAGTAGGAGTAGTAGCAGTAATCGTATTATTAATAGTATTAGTAGTAGTAGTAGTAGTAGTAGTAGCAGTCGTAGTAGTAGTAGTAGTAGTAGTAGTCGAAGTAGTAGTAGTAGTAATAGTAAGTAGTGAACAAAATAGTAATAGTAGTAGTAGTAGTAGTAGTAGTAGTAGTAGTAGCAGTCGTAGTCGTAGTAGTAGTAATAATAATAGTCGTAATAGTAGTCGTAGTAGTAGTAGTAGTAGTAGTAGTAGCCGCCGTAGTCGTAGTAGTAGTAGTAGTAGTGGTCGTACTTCTAGTAGTAGTGGTAGTAGTAGTAGTAGTTGTAGTAGTA
>CAUYUJ010012061.1:7500-19470 GCA_963575745.1 Prorocentrum cordatum | reverse complement strand
TGTTTATGCAGTTTTTTCCAGTCGATTCGATGCACGCAAACAGACGATTCAGAAAAACACGAAGGGAACTATTAGGGCACCGTCTTTCTGCCGCCGGGGCAAACCTCGGAGAGGGCGATTGAAGAATAACAGTGACAAAGGCAGCACCCAAGAGCAGGCCTGGGATCCATTTTGCGACAGTCAAAACGTATAGTAAGGGGTGGCAAGGACGCAGGACCCTTGGAGGCCAAAGAGTTAGGATTTTTTGGGCGGCAGGCGACCAGCGAGAAAGGCAAAGGACGGGCCGCAGAGGCAAGGACTCAAGGCTGCGTGACGCCCCCCGTGCATTTCTTCACCGTCATCCTACATGAACCTCCTCCACCGTCTCCTTCAACTATGGGGAGCATATCCTGGGAAGTCTTTGCAGGACACATTCGTGCCCGATTCGGCGGGCATCATGTGGGATCAGGCCCGATGAAGCCCAAGTTTAGGTCGGATAAAGCGTGATTGAGCCGGGTTGTGCGAGATCAGGCTATATAAAAAACTGACGAGCCGAATTTGACATTCCAGGAGTTTCAACCGAGCCCGCTCGCCATTTTGCTCTTCGCGTGAGCCTGATACTTGCCACCATCCGATGAGGAGGGCCGAAAGGGGCGACTGGCTCAGGTCAGGTCAGGTCAGAGGGCAGTGCATCCTGTGGACGCGGAGGCAGAAGAGCACTTAACGAGTTATTGATGATGCGCCTAATTTGCCCCTGATGCAGTCAAAGCAGTCCGCCAAACTCGTTGCTCGTGGCTCAGAGAGGAATAGAAATGGCCTGGAATCGACCATGCTTTCTTACGTCGCCAATAAATCGGTGACGAGACCCCCCCCCGGGAACTCCCGCGCTCCTGGGGGCCTCCAAAACGCCGCCAAGGAGCCCCAAGAGACTCCCAAGAGGTCCCCAAGAGGCCCCCAAGAGGCCCTAAAGAGGGCTCCAGGGCCGGCGGCATGAGCGAAGCGATTAAATACATCGGTGACGAGACCCCCCCCGGGAACTCCCGCGCTCCTGGGCAGGTCGGGGCCCGCCGGCCTCGATCGGGGAGCAAGGGGCGATGGGGGGTCGACCTAAAGAGTGCTTCTCGTTCTCGTTTTGTGGCCCTCCTCCTCCTCCTCCTCCTCCTCCTCCTCCTCCTCCTCCTCCTCCTCTTCGTCCCCCTACTCCTGATCCTCGTCCTCCTCCTCCTCCTCCTCCTCCTCCTCCTCCTCCTCCTTCCAACTTGTGGTGGGGGTGGGCTGCCGGCCCCGATGGGGGGAGGAGGAGGTCGGGACGTCCCCCCCAGTGTTTCGTCTTCAGTCCGCCTTCGCTGCAGCACGAACCCGAAACGAAAGCGGCCCACGAGATCGCCAAAACACCGTCTAGGTCGACCCCTGCCACTGTCGGGTCGGGCGAAAGGAGGGGATAGCAAAGGGGGGTTTGAGAATCAGCTAACGTAGCTGATTTTCCCGGCGCCTCCCGGCGCCGGAGGCGTCTATGCATCGGGGAATGGGCCCCTCGGTGGGGCCGAAACCAGCTGCAGGCAGCAAATTTCGTAACCCCCCCTTTCCCAATCCCCCCCTTTCGTCCGGCCCGACAATGGGCCAGTCAGCCCCCGTCGGCGCCCCTGGTCTGTGGCCTCTCGCGCGCCCTGGACCGACGCGCGCCCTGCCGCACGCGCCAGGACTGGCGCCTCGCTCGCTCGCTCCCCCTCCTCCTCCTTCTCCTCCTCTTATTCTTATTCTTATTCTTATTATTAGCATTGTTATTCGTGTTCTTCATACTATGATTCGCCTTATTATTCTTATTCGTATTATTTTTCAATGATATTACTCTTCTGATGTTGCTTCTGCTTCTGCTTATTCGTATTATTATCATGAGTATTATTATTGGTATTGTTATCATTGTTATTATTATTATTAGTAGTATTATTATCCGTACTAGTATTATTAATACTACTACTATTATTATTATCACTATTATTAGTATTATTATTATTATTAGTATTACTACTACTATTATCATTATTATTATTTGTATGCTTCTCCTTCTTCTTCCTTCTCCTCCTCCTCCTCCTCCTCCTCCTTCCCTCCACCTCACCCTCCTCCTCCTCCTCCTCCTCTCCTCCTCCTCCTTCCCTCCTCCTCCTTCCCTCCACCTCACCCTCCTCCTCCTCCTCCTTCCCTCCTCCTCCTCCTCCTCACCCTCCTCCTCCCCCTCCGCTCCTGGAGAGACGAGCTCGGCCGGCTCCGCGAGAGAAGACGACAACCACGAGCGCCTGCTCGTGGTTGTCGCCTTCTCTCGCTCTCGCTCGGGCGCCCATTCGCCGTGCATCGTTCGACGTCGTGCGTACATTTCTGCTCGTGGGGAAGTCCAATCGCCTGTAGGAAAAACAAACATAAAACACACACACGTGTGTGTGTGTTTTCCCACGTGTGTGTTTTTTCGTGTGTGTGTGTGTGTGTGTGTGTGTTTTGTCCTCGATGGCCCTCGCCGGAAAAAAATGCACACGTCCGAGCGATGCCAAGTTCTTCCCATTTACATGGGGCGTTCCCCAGCGCGACGCGGCTCACCAGAGCCCCACGGGAGCCCACAAGAGCAGAGGAACAGGACAACACACTGCTGCATACGCACGCGTCTGTAATGGAAGCGCAAATCCTGGGAACAAGTCTGAAAGAAGGCGCAGCAAACTTGAAAACTGCAGATGCCGACGATGCCGATCGATGCTCGCAATTCATGCTCAAAGGATCTCGGACCAAGCCTGAACGCACCCACAGAGCTCCTCTTCCTCCACCAGCTACTCTTCATCCTCCTCAACCCCCTCTCCCAGCCTCCTCCTCCTCCTCCTCCTCCTCCTCCTCCTCCTGTCTATTCTCGTCATCCTCTTCGTTCTCATCACCCTCCCTGCTCGTCATGCTCGCCCTACTCGTCCATACCTTCATTGTCGTCCTCGACCTCGTCCTCTCTCACCCTCATCGTCTCGTCGTCGCTGGCGTCGTCGACCCTGGCAAGCGCACGCGCGCACTAGAAGCAACGTCTCATTCTTGAAATATGTATCCTCATCCTTCTCGTCCTCGCCGTCGTCCACGTCATCCTTCGTCATCCTTCCGAAACCATGTTATCCTCCTCCTCCTACTCCTCCTACTCCTTCTCCTCCTCCTCCTCCTCCTTCTCCTCCTCCTCCTCCTCCTCCTCCTCCTCCTCCTCCTCACCATCAGCATCAGCATCAGCATCAGCATCAGCATCAGCATCAGCATCAGCATCAGCATCATCATCATCATCATCATCATCATCATCATCATCATATCATCATCATCATCATCATCATCATCATCATCATCACATCATCGCAGCAGCAGCAGACAGCCGCAGCATCAGCATCAGATCAGCATCCTCATCATTCATCATTCTCATCATCATTCAATCACTCATCAATTCATCACCACCACCACCACCACCATCAAACCGTTCCTCCTCCTCTCCTCCCCTTTCCTCCCACTCTGCGCTCGCCCCAAAAGAGGGGGGGGGGGAGTGAAGGGAGGGAGGGAGGACGGAAGGACCAGGGAGCGGGCGACCCCCCCTCCGTTACATGCCCCTGCCTCTAATGCAGCGCACGGCAGCACAACGAGCTCTCTCCTTGCCCCCAAATTGTCCTCCCTCCTCCTCCTCCTCCTGCCTCCTCCTCTCTCCTCCTCCTCCTCCTCCTTTTTCATCTTCCCTCCTCCTCCTCCTCCTCCTCCTCCTCCTCCTCCTCCTCCTCCTCCTACCGCTGCTCTGCCTCAGACCAGGGGCATCCGCAGTGTGGCCCATCCGAGCGCGAAGCGCGGCAGCAGCCGCGAGGGGGCGGGCGGCTCAATACGAGGGGCAGCGGCGGCGGCCGACAATGGCGACACAGGCGAGCCAAGGGCCCGAGGAGGAGGAGGAGGAGGAGGAGGAGCAGGAGGAGGAGGAGGGAGGAGGAGGAGGGGGAGGAGGAGGAGCAGGAGGAGGAGGAGGAGCAGGAGGAGGAGGAGGAAGAGTCCACAGCGGGGCAGCTCGGTGAGCCCCCGGCTCGCTCAGGACCCGCTGAAGAACGCCGACGCCTGGCGCCCTCCGCCTCGGCCTGCCCGACCTTGATTTGGACGGCGAGCTCATTTCCTAGGGGCGGGCCCTGTCGCTGGTTCACGGTGCGGTTGGCTCGAGGCCGCACCATGGAGGCAACAAGGGCCTCGACGAAGGGCGCCCCCTGGGGGGGGTTCGGCTGGACCGTCGGACCTCCCTCCTCTCTCTCCCTCAATGGCGTGCGAAACTCTGTGGACTCCCCAAATGGGGACGGAAACAACGGGCACGATGCCCATCAGCACATGTTGTCCGAAACCGGCAGCGGCCACTCTTGGGCAGGGGGCCGTCTGCCTCAGATGGGCAACACCCGCGGCGACACCGACAGTTAGTCCTGTTCAAAATGAGCAGGAACTGCTGTCGTTCTGAGTGCCCATTGACGGGCAACGACAGGCGGGACTGACAGAGGGGGAGCCCACCGACCTGGAAACGGCGATGCTGTCAATCCGTCTGAGAAGGACGCACGAGAAGGATGCAAGGGCCTTGGAAGGCCCCCCCGCTCTTTGCGAGCGGGACGCGGCCAGCGAAAGCGGCCAAGGATTTGGCGAAGGGGAAACATGCAAAGACAACCATGGAAAACTGCTCATCCTTACTATGCGGGTTCACTGTAGCGAATCCGCACGCTCCCGGGCGGGGTGGGGCTTTCGGGCCCCTATCGGCGACCAGTGGGCAATTTGGAATCGAGGTATCCCCCCTGAGACTCTCCCCGGGTGGCCTCCCACCCATAATTCGGGCCTCCGGCGGCCCTTCGGGACCATCTCGGCACCCTCGGAACGCTCTCGGCGAGGCGCAGCTGCTGGAACGCGTCGCGAGGCTGGGCAATTAGCCGAGAGCCGACGAAAATGCCCGAAGACCTCGACGCTCAAAACCGTACCCCTCCCCCTCTCGTTGCCCCTGACCCATCCTTTCCGTACCCATGCTGGTCAATATCGATCCTATTCCTCCTCCTCCTCCTCCTCCGCCTCCTACTCCTACTCTTCCTCCTCCTCTCTCCTCCTCCTCCTCCTCCTCCTCCTCCTCCTCCTCCTCCTATCGAGCAAAGCCGCACGTTCCTGGGCGGGGTGGGGCTACCGGGCCCCTTCTCGGCGGTCCATGGGCGACCTGGGGTCGAGGCATCCCCCCTGTCCCACCGTTGGCCCCTTGACCCACCCGTCCTTCCCGTACCCGCGTCGATCGCACCGACCCTCCTCCTCCTCCTCCTCCCGAGCGACGGCCGCCGAGGGCCGGCCGCCGCCCGCGGCGCCCCGCGCGCGGGGCGGGCGCTTCTGCCCCGGGGGGGTTCTCCGCCGCCGCGCGCCGCGCGCGCGCGCGGCGGAGAGGGGGGGGCGGCGCCGGGCTGAGCGGCCCGTGGCGGCGAGCGGGAGGGCGCCCGAGGGAGCTGGGAGATGGGGGGGTGCGGCGGGAGGGAGGCGGGACGGAGGTGGGAAGGGGGCCGGAACAAGTGGGGAGGGAGGCGGGAGCGAGATGGGGGAAGGGGAGGTGGGAGGGAGATGCAGGGCGAAGGGGAGGAGCGCGGATCGGCAGCAGCGGGGAGGAGGGATAAGGCAACAAAGGCAGAACGCAACAAAGGAGGAACAGACGCAGCAGCGGTCCAGCCGGGAAGCGCAAAAAGACGAGGAGGAGGAGGAGGAGGAGGAGGAGGAGGAGGAGGAGGAGGAGGAGGAGGAGGTCAGAGCGACATGCCCTACAAAACAAAAGCCGGCAAGGACTGCAGCCTCTCATCATTCACATCAAGTTCCACCGACAGCGATCACCAGCTAGACGACACACCACAACCTACCCACAAGACGACCGAGCTACACGACCGAACGCTACGATCACGCCAGTCCAACAGCCAACAAGCACAATTGCACCAATACCGCACGAGAACAACACCACCAGAATGATACGAAGCCCGATACACCCACCCCCGCTAAGGCTTAAGATCCCAGTGATATGTCCACCACCCAAAGCAGCAGCAGCAGCAGCAGCAGCACAGCTCTGGCTCACCGATATACCAACAACAGAGCTAGCACCACAGACCTTTGCGACCCTCCAAATCTACTTTCGTCCAAACGCGCCACTTACCAACCTACAAGACGGACGCACGGGCTCAACACCGATACCCCAACACGCTGGACTCATAGAAACACTATACGTGGAAGACAACAACGAACAACGATTCCTGCAGCACTTGGACACTATTCGAAACCACCAGCCGCAATACCAACTGTATCTGGAAGAAGTAAGTACCACAACGGAACATACGCAATGCATAATCACATCATCGAGGCGAAGACACGGCAGCCTGGCAGCACCGACTGTGCCCAAGCCTACGTTCCCTACACCAGACCGCAAAAGCTCCACCAACACCACAACCAAGGTTCCCTACACATCAGACAGACGGATATTACTGGAGGTAGAACACTGACTCCAACGAAACCCTGAATTCTACCAGTACGAAGGCATCTAAGAGGATATATGTCTTACATACTGCGCACGTGCGGAGGACACTTGGGATTGTCTACGACCTCACATCTTCCACATCAACAACTTTCAGAATACCAGTTGCCGCGTGACGAGGACATCTGATTTGCAGACCCTCTCCGCATACAGTTGCTTGTACTCTGAAACGTTTCGGTTGACATGGCCATGCGGCCCGCTTGTCTAGTTCATTTAACATCGCCAGTGCCTGCCAAATGCGCTACACCAACTACACAAACCAATCAAGGCTTGCGCCAACCTATGTGTTACTACGGCTTCGTGCTTAAACCGGAAGCAATTCACAAACAACAAGAAAATCCTGGGCCCCTGGAGGTTTGGGATGAACCGTAACACCCTGGGTAGCAGCACAAGCATTGCAACCATACTGGCACTCTCGTTGTACGGTTCATTTTGCAGCGTGAGCCTCGATCCACTCTAGTCGGTCGGACCCCCTCGAGCTATCTGTCTGTTGGCTGCCTATGCCACTTTGGCCGATGGGAAGGGAAGCTAAGTCCCACTGTGGTCGCCCATCGGCAGGTTATTCATTACTCCACTCTACCTCAAGCCTGCAATACAGGCCATTCCACGCACCACAGGCCAGACTACAGGGCCAGCCTAACAACTCGCTCAGATACAATCGCCTGCTCTGTCACTGTTATTTCTTGTTGGCGGCTCACCTAGCCTCGGCTACGTTCGTTTCTACGTGGGGGTTTGGTGGTAGGTCGTATTCGGAGGATGGGATTGGAGGTACCTTGGAAAAGAAGTACCCAGCCTGTTCCTGGCCCCCCCTGAATAGGGTGAGGCCACATGCCTCCAGCAAACTCAACCCGCAATCGATGTGCCACTGTCCTACCTCTTCTATGGAGCCACACATAGTATGTCTACTACTGTGGCTCCTCTCTACCTACCTTTTTACATTGCAGCCTCAGCTTATGCCAGACGTTTGGCAGGACCCATCAAATTATCTATTAGCCTCTAAGCATTGTCCTTTTCTCTACTGCGTTTGCTGATCGTTGCCCGTTTGGCACGTTGGGAAGGGAATGCACTCCATCGTGGTCTCTCGACCGCAGCGTATCCTACACTCCACTCGAACTTGCTTTCTCCATACATGCCATTCTACCTTGCACCACAGGCCAGCCTGTAAATACCAGCCTGCGCATCGCTTCAGCTCGACAGTCGCGTGCTCTGGTTCGGCTGCCTGCGACTCTACTTGGGGGACGGGCGGGGTTACGTGGCGGGTCGGGTATTGGTCGGGTGGATACTTAAAGCAGTTGCAACTCTGACGTTTCCATCTTATTATTTCGCGCAGCTGGACTCCACGTACTAACAGGCAAGTCTACAGGAGTCAGCCTGAGCGTGCCAGCCTAAGCATGGTTGCGCCCCACTTGCCTCTGACGTCGCCTGTGCTGCTATGTGTTCGTTGCTATTCGCTGCCTAGGTTTAGGCAGACGACGCCACCTATTTAGGGGTCTTGGAGATGGGTATTTTGCAGATGGAGTTTGAAGGGGGTTGGGAGGCCCAACCAGCAGCTTCGCCTAAAGCGAAGCCCATATTCAACTCTGTTGTACCGTAGTAGCGATAGTCCCAGAAGTAGGAGGTCGTCGCGGGAGCGACGGGCCATCTCAAGCGAATATGTTTTCGGTCTCGATGGCAAGTAGTGTGCCTCACGATGAGGCACAGCCATATGTTGGCGGCCGGCCGCTTGAACACAAACGGCCGCGGACAAACGCTCGATATCTCTCGCCTTTGCCCCACCTCACTTTAGAGTGATGGATGGGCCTGGAGAGACAACCGAACTAAACGCTGCTACAAGGCCAACTGAAGGCCGCAGACGACACACAGCCCGCATCATTGCAGGCTTGCGCGCGAAATCCGCCTCTCCCTTGTTCGGTGCCTCCCCTCGTTACGACTACTTGGTTACTCGATCGGTCCTTCCTCCTCGCACACCGCCTGGCTGGCGCATACTCTGTGCCCCTGAGGGCGTTTTGTCTTTGCCTGATCTAAGTGCACGACTTCTTTCGCTGCGCCAGCCAGTTGTGCATCCCACCAGCCCTCTAGGCGCAGGTGGTTGATCGATAGCCTCGAAGATGGCCCCAATAGGCGCTCCAGGGTTCCCAAGAGAGCCCCAACTGAGCCCGAGGAGGGCCCCAAGAAGGTCCCAAAAGGGGCCCCAAAAGGCACCCGAGAGGCCTCCGAGCGGTCTCAGAGAGCCCAAGATGACCTCCAAGATGGCTCAGATAGCCTAAGCTGGCTCAAGATGGCTCCCAAGATGCTCCAAACGGCTCCAAGACCGTTCCAAGAGCGCCCAAAAACGCTCCAAGAGAGCCCCAAGAAGCGGTTTGCGTCGTCATCACCCTAGTCCTCGTCCTCCTCGTCCTCGTCCTCATCCGCGTCCTCCTCATCCTCGTCCCCGTCCTCGTCCTCGTCCTCCTCCTCCTCCTCTTCCTCCTCCTCCTCCTCCTCCTTTTCCCCTCGCCCCCACGCGGCACCCAGGGATGGCCAGAAGAGGCCTTCCAAGGCCGCCCCCATTGCTCGCTTGGTGTGCCTAGATGTGTCTCTTCGTCCCTTTTCCCGTCAGCTCTGAAAGGCAGGGTTTCTGAATGGGCCGGTGGGGATACTTTTTGGTCGCGGCCGCAAGCCGCAGGCGCAGGCGCGTCAAAGGTCGACCCTGGTGGGGATACGTTTGTTTGACTGCAAGCTCGCGAAGCAAGTCGAAAACAGTCCGAACACTAGCCGGGCCCTGGTGGGGATTTTTTTTGTCGCAACCGCAGGCGAAGGCGCCAGCGGCGAGTCGAGTCAGCTCGGGCTACGAGCGGAACTCCTGGTGGGGATATTTTTTGGTCGCGGCCGCAAGCGAGCGCGCAGGCGGCGAGAGAAGTTGTCCGGGCCGGCGGGCAAACCTCCTGGTGGGGATACTTTTTGGGTCGGCGGCTCCGAGGCGGCGGACAGGGAGCGGTAGGCGTCGTCTGGGCCAGCAGGCGAAGCTAATTAGCTCCAACAGGCATTGCACCTGCAGTAAAGATCTGCAAGAAAGCGAGTATGCACATGCAGTAAGCAAAATACTCGATTAAACGCTGCGGAAGAGGAAACACCTCCTGGTGGGGATACGCGAAGCGTGAAGAATTGTTCTTCTCTCAACCTAAGTCGGCGATTTGCTTGCACTCAAGCGCGTCAGGCTCTGACATTGAGTTAGCGCAGCGACAAAAAAGAGGATGAGGAGCAGGAGCAGGAGCAGGAGCAGGAGGAGGAGGAGGAGGAGGAGGAGGGGGACGCGGAAGGAGGAGAGAGGGGCATGTATGAGGAGGGAGGAGGATGCAGGGGGGAGGGGAGGAGCACGTAGGAGAGGGAGGAAGATGCATGGGGGAGGGAGGACCATGGAGGAAGAGCTCGGGGAAGGGGGGGAGGGATGGAGGCCGCTCCGAAGCCCCCCGCAGGCCCCTCCCGCCCGCGGCCCTCCCGCGCGGCGGCGGCGCGGCCCGTCACTTGGCCATGCGCGCGGCGCGGTCCTGGGCGGCCCGCGGCTGACGCCCCCTCCGCCGCGCTGCTCCGTGAGGAAGGGAGGAAGCAAGACAAAAACGAGGAGGAGGAGGAGGAGGAGGAGGAGACTGACGCTAGGCTTGCTCAGCGCCAATAAGGAGGAGGAGCAGGAGGAGGAGGAGGAGACTGACGCTACGCTTGCTCAGCGTCAATAAGGAGGAGGAGCAGGAGGAGGAGGAGCAGGAGGAGGAGGAGGAGGAGGAGGAGGAGGAGGAGGGGAATGAGCACTAGGGATTGTTGGGTTCAGTCAGACTTACGCAGAGTCGCATGCCTCGAACGAGCAGGAGCGGCGCTCTACCGGCGCCGCCCAAGAAGGCGGGATTGAGGAGGGAGGAGTGGGTGGGAGGAGGGCGAGGGGGGAGGAGGGACGATGAGGGTAAGGACAGGACGACAGGAGGTGGAGGAGGATGAGGAGGAAATTAACATGATGAGGAAGAAGAGGGCGAGAACGGAGGGCGGAACGGAACGAGTAGGCGGAAAGGAGGGAAGGAACGTGGGGCATAGAGGGAGGATAATGAATGGTTGAGTGGAGGGAGGCAGCTGGAAGAATGAGGAACAGGGGGAGTGCAGGGATAGAATGACAAGGGAGGGAGCTGAAAGGATGACGGGAGAGGGAAGGAGGGGAACTGTAGGACGGGAAACGGACCGGTGCGGTCCTCGATGATGCTCAGCTTCTCCCCATTGCCCTTCGGCAGGGAGATCCACGGCTTGCCGCCCGTGCCGATCACGAAAACGTTCTGCATGCGGGTCGCAAAAGCGTGCCCGTTGTTGTCCTGAACGCTGCGGGGTGCCGAGTAGCCTGTGCCGCTCACCCCTCACCCCTCCGTCTCTCCTCCTCCTCCTCTCCTCCTCCTCCTCCGCCTCTTCCCCCCTCCCCATCCTCCTGGTGTTCCTCTCCGCACTCTTGGTCGTCACCCCCTCCCTCCTACGCCTCCTCGCCCGCCTCCCTCTGCTCCTCAACATCCTTTCCTCCTCCTCCTCCTCCTCCTCCTCCTCCTCCTCCTCTTCCTCCCGCTCCTTCTACCTCCCCCGCGTTCTCCGTCCCTCTTCCACTTCCTCTGCCCGCCCCTCCCTGTTCCTCCGTGAAGCGGCTCCCCCGCGTCGCGCCCCCAGACGTGCGGGCAGGGTGGACTGGGCGTCTCGCCTGACGACCTCCTCGTCGCTCGCGGTCCCGAGTGTCGACGCATCCGCTGGCTACACGAGCGGAGGGCGCCTCGGCTTCGAGCTGCGGTTCTCGCCTCAACGCAGCGCACAGGTCTCCCCGAATCTCACGAGAGCGGAAAGAGTGGAGGTATGCAAGCTCCTTCTCGCAAGGCTACTATCGCTGGAAATTACCTCAAAATGCCCGCCCAAAGCCGAGATATGCGCAACCGCTAAACGGATGGAGGGCGGTCCCACTTCAAAACGGGGCTCCCACTGGACATTGCCCTGGGCTTCTGCTGTCGCCCTTGGACTTCTACTATGATGTAGGTGCGTTCCTGTTTCAAAAACCAGGTCGATCGCTTGAATGGCATGGCCATGGGGCTCTCGTCTTCCCAAATCTGAAGGGTTCCAGGTACTTAGGGTTGGATGGGAGGGCATTCGAACGCGGATGATGGTTCCGTCGCTGCGTGAGCAACAGCAGTCAACGGAGCTTCAAGATCCTTATGTACTCCTGCTCCATCTCCTCCTCCTCGTCCTCCTCCTCCTCCTCCTCCTCCTCCTCCTCCTCCTCCTCCTCCTCCCCCGCCGTGCGGCTGTCTTCTTCGAACTCGTCTTGAGGCTGTATCGGGGCGGGGAGGCCCGTGTCGCCGCGAACGGCATCGTGGGGACCCTCATCTTGCCTCCTGCCCGCTCCTCCCCCTTCCTCCTTCTCCCCTCCCCCTCCTCCCCCACCT
>CAUYUJ010012060.1:0-19503 GCA_963575745.1 Prorocentrum cordatum | reverse complement strand
GTAGTAGTAGTAGTAATAGGAGTAGGAGCAGGAGTAGTGGTAGCAGTAATAATCGGAGGAGGAGGGGGAGGAGGAGGAGGAGGAGGAGGAGCAGGAGGAAGAGGAGAAGAAATAAGAAGAGGGGGAGGAGGATGTTTAGGAGGAGGAGGAGGAGGAGGAGGAGGAGGAGGAGGAGGAGGAGGAGGAGGAGGAGGAGGAGAGAGGAGGAGGAGGAGGGAGGAGGAGGAGGAGGAGGAGGAGCAGGAGGAGGAGGCTGGAAAAGGAGAAGGAGGCCGAGAGGTAGCGATGGAGGAGGACAAGGGAGGAGGAGCAGTAGCGAGCCGGAGGGAGGCGGAGGATGACGACGAGGGGGATAATAAGGAACATGAGCAAGACGAGGATTCTGATCACTGCGAGAGAGACTGGCAGCAGGGGAAAAGAGAAGGGAGGATTCGGGGCAGAGGAGGATGCTTGGGAAGGAGGGGGATGGATGAGACGGAGGCGGGGTGAGGCGGACGAGGATGGGAAGGTGAACGATGCGAGGGGGATGAGGGGGGTTGGGTTGGATAACGAGGAGCAAGGAGAAGGCTAGCGATGAGGAGGATCAATAGGAGAACGATGAGGTGAAGGGATCTGAGGGATCTGATGAAACGCCTTGGTCTGCAAGGCCCGCTCCTAGGCACGCATCTCGGACCTGCGCCGAGAAGCGCAGTGCCAGGCCAATGCCCAGCGCAAGCGAGGGGGATCCAACGTGGCGACGAGACCACAAGACCCCGAAACGCCGCCCGATGGCGGTTTTTTCGAAGGGAATCCAGCGCAGCGACGGGCGACGCCAGAGACCCAGGAACACAAAGCACCTGCCGATGGAGGCGGCCGAGGGGAGCCCATCAAGGCGACGAGGGAAGGGACCCGCCGCTGCCCGATGGCAGCGCCAAAAACGAGCCGCGCCCCATGGCGACGAGGAGGGGCCCCACGACGGCCCAAGGCCAACAAAACGAGCCGCGTCCCGTGGCGACGGGAGGGACACAGCCACGGCCCAATGGCCAATTCGAGGGGATCCGACGCGGCGACGAGACGCACCGCCCTCAGGTCTTGGCCTTGACCCAATCCCGCATGGCTCCCAGCACGGGAGGCAGCACGTCCTCCCCGTTGGGCCCGAAGCGGTCCCTGGCCATGCGGATCAGGTCGGCATCCGACCACTCGATTTTGTCGCGAACCTTGTTCATGAAATCCTTGTTCTTGCTCTTGCTCTTGCCCCTGCCCTTGCCTTGGCGAGTCCCCGGGCGGCCTTGACCACCGCGTGTCCCGCCTTTCTCGACCAGGGGCACCTTGGGCGGGTTCGGGCCAGCAGCCTCATCTGCCATCGCCTCCTCGCCTGTGTCGCAGAACCCGTCGCCAAAAGAGCTGGCCAAGTCAATCGCTTCCGCTCGGCCTGCAGCGAGGTCGCCCCCGCTGTCCCTCGAGCGGGAGTCGGCCCACCACTCCCCGAGGCCGTCGAGGTAAACCGACTCCACCTCGTCAGCTTCTTGGGGGCCTCCAGCTCCTCCTGCGCGACCGTCTGGTGAGCCTGCTGGAACAACTCCGCGAGCTCCTCCTTCTGCTGCTTCTGAATGCGTCGAACTTGCGGTGGAGCAGCCCCCCCGCATTTGCGGCAGTGCGAGCGGCACCCGAAGTTCACCTCCTTGCACCCGCACTCCCACTTCTTGGCGTAGTTGTGGAGCGAATCCGCCAGCTCCTTGGACGGCCTCCACGCCTGGCGCTTCGGTGCCTTGGCCGCCGTCAGCAGCGCCAGCCCCTGCTGTGAGGGCCGCCGCGGCGCCTTCGGCATGGCCTCCGCCTTGATGGTCACCCTGGCTTCCGCCTGCTGCACCTCCGTGGAGTCCTCCACCTCCTTGCCGCTGTCCACACTTTCCTCCGGCGTGGGGCTGCCCTGCACAGACTTCCTGCTGCCTAGGATGTCCGCCACCGCTGGCCAGTCCACAGCCAAGTCCAAGTCCATCTTGACTTGGTGCGAGAGGGCCTCTTGATCCGCCTTCAGCTTCACCTGCCACGACAGATCCGAAATGACCTCCTTGTTGCTCTTCTGCATCTCCACGGCCTTGCGGTTCTCCATCCTCTGCTCGCAGGAGATGCCGACTGGCCAGTCCGTAGCCGCCCAGCTGTTGCTCTCCTGCGCCTCCAACTCCTCGTCCGACTGGAGCTCCGCTGGACTCGGGAACTCCTCGGGCGAGTACTTCATCTCGCACTTCATGCTGCCACAAGGGCTGGGCGCAGACGACGATGTCCACGTCCCTCTTGCCCAGCTGCGACTCGATGGCGCCCAGCAGCCTAGCGACCGCCGCTGCGCCCTCGCCGCGTGGCTGGAAAAGGAGGGCCGACGGGGGCGGAGGAAGGATGGAGGAACATAGAGAGTGGGGAGGAGGGTGGGGAGGAAGAGGAGGCACGATGGAAGGTGAAGGGGACCCAGGCGCTTTCCTGGCTCGCCCGCTGGTGGGTCCCTTTCGTTGTGCCGCTGCGGCGGTGCGTCCCAGGACCGCTCCAGCCACACTCCGAGCGCGCAGGCTCCTGGGGGGCCCCTCGTGGTCGCCCGAGTGGTCTGGTGCGTCCCAGGCTCGTGCCGAGCGCATGTGGAGCGTGCCCGCAGGAGGGATTGCGCGTCGCAGATCCAAGCAACGGTGGGCTCCGCGACCGTTCCAAGTGCATTCCGAGCCAGCAAGCTCGTGATTGTCTATCGTTGGATCGCCAAACGTGGTCGCAGGATCGTCGCAAACGCACGCCTGCTGCGGGAACCACAGAACACGGGACCTCCTTCTCGGCCCCCACAAAACAACGGGTCTTTTCGTCCGTGAGACTCGGGCCTCACAGAAACATACTTGGCCCTTTCGTCCGCGAGCCTCGGGGTCAGCAAACCACATGAGGACCCTTTTGTCCGTCACCCCAGGATCTGTGAAACGTGGTGGGGAGGAGCAACTTTGTAGGAAGCATCGGGGCCCACCAAACACATGGGTTCGGTTCGTCCATCAGACCAGGTGCCCACGACCCAACACGCTCAGAATGCCTTGGAACGACCTTGGAATTCACCACTCTGGCGACACAGTGATATGGGACCCACGGGCCAGCACGCTCTGAATGTCTGGGGGTGTGCTTCAAGAGACTGGCACGATCCCCTCCTGGCCCCCCTGGTCCTCCTCCTCCTCCTCCTCCTCCTCCTCCTCCTCTTCCTCTTCCTCCACCTCCACCTCCACCTCCTTCTTTCCCCTCCTTCCTCCTGCCTCCACTCTCCTCCTCTTCCTTCTCATACACCCTGGTAGGAATCCAAGCCAAGTGGGATCAGGGCACTTCGAATCTACTGCTGAGTTCGGTCAGGCCAGATGTAGCCCACCTAACCATCTACTTACAACCCCCTGTCCCGTTTGCACCCCTCGCGGTGACCGAAGTACGGCATACTCGCTTCATGACGACCCAGCGCTGGTTTCTGACACCGCGTGAATCGCCCAATCTTGAAGGATCGGCAACTTGTCGATATCGGCTGATTCTGGGCCACGGGCGGCGTTCACCTTGGATCGTCCGCGGCGGGATCGCCGCCGCGTCGATCTCACGTCCTCCCGCCCTCCCTCCTCGAGCCGTGTGACGCTGAGGGGCCCTCCCCCTCCCTCCTCCCATCGGTCCCTCCGTCCTCCCTCCTCCTCCCCCCACTTCCTCCCTCCTCCCTCCCTCCCTCGATCGAACGTGCAGTTGCCGGCCCCTCCCTCCTCGTCACTCCTCCCGGGCGCGGCTTTCGTCGCCGGTCACGCAGGCGTCTGGCTCGTCCGCGGCGCGCGCCAGGGAGGGAGGGGGGGCGGGCCTCTCTCAGTCGCGGTCGCGGTCCCACTTGCCCTTTCCCTGGGCGGCGGAGCCGTCGGCCGTGGGGGGGGACGGGGAGGCGGCGCGGGGGGTGCGCGGGCGGGGGGTCGGGGCGAAGGGGGCATTATTTGACGTTCGCCCTGCCATAGGAGGAGGGGGAGGCGGAGGAGGAGGAGGAGGAGGAGGAGGAGGAGGAGGAGGAGGAGAGGAGGAGGGGAGGCAGGAGGAGGAGGAGGAGGAGGAGGAGGAAGGAGGAGTGGAGAGGAGGAGGAGGAGGAGGAGGGAGGAGGAGGAGGAGGAGGGGAGGAGGAGGAGGAGGAGGCGGGGGAGGCGGAGGAGATGAGGAGGAGAGCGAGAGGAGGAGGAGGAGGAGGAGGAGGAGGAGGAGGAGAAGGAGGAGGAGGAGGGGTAGGAGGAGGGGTAGAGGAGGAGGAGGAGGAGGAGGGAGGAGGAGGGAGGAGGAGGAGGAGGAGGAGGAGGAGGAGGAGGAGGAGGAGGAGGAGGAGGAGTGCGCTCCACCTCGGCTCCTGGCTCTCTGGGGTTGAGGCCTCGCTTGATCCTCATCCCCTGCTTCTGGGCCTCGCCGCTCCGACGGGGCCAAGAGGCCACCCAGAGGCTCCTAGGACGATCCAAGAGGCCCTAAGAAGTATTTACCAACCACCCTGTGGTGTTGGGTCCTCGTTTTGAAGAAACGGTCCCCGCGTCCTCCTGTCCTCTCCTGTCCTCTCCTCTCCTCTCCTCTCCTCCTTCCTCCTACCCTCCTCCTCCCTCCTTCCCCACCCACCCAGTACAGCGTTTCGTAGCCCCATAGGAGTTCCGCCGAAGGCCCCAGTGCTGCCGCCCGCATGCGTCACCCACACCCAATTCGGACCCCTCACACGTTTCGTGGCCCCATAGGGAGGTCCGCCGAAGGCTCCAGTGCTGCCGCCCGCATGCGTCACCCACACCCAATTCGGCACACCCCTCAGACGTTTCGTGGCCCCATAGGAGCTCCGCCGAAGGCTCCAGTGCTGCCGCCCGCATGCGTCACCCACACCCAATTCGGCACACCCCTCACACGCTTCGTGGCCCCATAGGAGCTCCGCCGCAGGCCCCAGTGCTGCCGCCCGCATGCGTCACCCACACCCAATTCGGCACACCCCTCACACGTTTCGTGGCCCCATAGGGAGCTCCGCCGAAGGCCCCAGTGCTGCCGGCCGCACGCGTCACGCACACCCAATTCTGCACACCCCTCACACGTTTCGTGGCCCCAAAGGGAGCTCCACCGAAGGCCCCAGTGCTGCCGCCCGCATGCGTCCCCACACCAAATTCGCACACCCTCACACGTTTCGTTGGCCCCATAGGAGCTCCGCCGAAGGCCCCAGTGCTGCCGCCCGACACGTTCGTTGGACCCATAGGAGCTCCGCCGAAGGCCCAGTGCTGCCGCCCGCATGCGTCACCCACACCCAATTCGGCACACCCCTCACACGTTTCGTGGCCCCATAGGAGCTCCGCCGAAGGCCCCAGTGCTGCCGCCCGCATGCGTCCCCCACACCCAATTCGGCACACCCCTCACACGTTTCGTGGCCCCATAGGAGCTCCGCCGAAGGCCCCAGTGCTGCCGCCCGCATGCGTCCCCCACACCCAATTCGGCACACCCCTCACACGTTTCGTGGCCCCAGAGGAGCTCCGCCGAAGGCCCCAGTGCTGCCGCCCGCGTGCGTCACGCGCACCCAATTCGGCACCCCCCCTCACACGTTTCGTGGCCCCATAGGAGCTCCGCCCCCGAACGGCCCCAGTGCCTGCCTGCCGCGTGCGTCACGCGCACCCTAATGCGGCACACCCCTCACAGTTCGTGGCCCATCAGAAGCTCCGCCGAATGGCCCCCAGTTGCTGCCGCCCGCATGCGTCACGCACACCCAATTCGGCACACCCCTCACACGTTTCGTGATCCCATAGGGAGCCCCACCGAAGGCCCCAGTGCTGCCGCCCGCATGCGTCACGCGCACCCAATTCGGCACACCCCTCACACGTTTCGTGGCCCCATAGAAGCTCCGCCGAAGGCCCCAGTGCTGCCGCCCGCGTGCGTCACGCGCACCCAATTCGGCACACCCCTCACACGTTTCGTAGCCCCATAGGAGCTCCGCCGGAGGCCCCAGTGCTGCCGCTCGCATGCGTCACGCACACCGAAGTCTGCACACCCCTCAAACGTTTCGTGGCCCCATAGGGAGCTCCGCCGAAGGCCCCAGTGCTGCCGCCCGCACGCGTCACCCACACCCAATTCGGCACACCCCTCATACGCTTCGTGGCCGCATAGGAGCTCCGCCGAAGGCCCCAGCGCTGCCGCCCGCATGCGTCACCCACACCCAATTCGGCACAACCCTCACACGTTTCGCGGCCCCATAGGAGCTCCGCCGAAGGCCCCAGTGCTGCCGCCCGCATGCGTCACGCACACCCAATTCGGCACACCCCTCACATGTTTCGTGGCCCCATAGGGAGCTCCGCCGAAGGCCCCAGTGCTGCCGCCCGCATGCGTCACGCACACACAATTCGGCACACCCCTCACACGTTTCGTGGCCCCATACGGAGCTCCGCATAAGGCCCCAGCGCTGCCGCCCGCAGGCGTCACCCACACCCAATTCGGCACACCCCTCACACGTTTCGTGGCCCATAGGGAGCCCCACCGAAAGGCCCCCAGTTGCGCCGCCCGCATGCGACCGCACACACAATTCGGCACACCTTTACACGCTTCTTGGCCTCATAGGGCGCTCTCACAGGCCCCAGTGCGGCGCCCGCATGCGCCTGCACACCCAAATTCGGCACACCCCTACAACGTTTCGTGGCCCCTACGGAGCCCCACCGAACGGCCCCAGTGCTGCCGCCCGCATTGTTGTCCCGCCACGCCCAATCGGCACACCCCTCACACGTTTCGTGGCCCCATGGGGAGCCCCCACCGAAGCCCCAGTGCTGCGCCCGCATGCGCCCGCAAACCCAATCCACGGCACACCCCTCACACGTTTCGTGGGCCCCATGGGGAGCCCCCGCCGAAGGCCCCTCAGTGCTGCCGCCCGCATGCGCCCGCACAAACCATTTCGGCTACACCCTCACACGCTTCGTGGCCCCATAGGGAGCCCCACCGAAGGCCCCAGTGCTGCCGCCCGCATGCGCCCCGCACACCCAATTCGGCACACCTCTCATACGTTTCGTGGCCCCTTAGGGAGCCCCACCGAAGGCCCCAGTGCTGCCGCCCGCATGCGCCCCGCACGCCCAATTCGGCACACCCCTCACACGTTTCGTGGCCTCATAGGGAGCCTCACCGAAGGCCCCAGTGCTGCCGCCCGCATGCGTCCTGCACACCCAATTCGGCACACCCCTCACACGTTTCGTGGCCCATAGGGAGCCCCACCGAAGGCCCCAGTGCTGCCGCCCGCATGCGTCCCGCACGCGCAATTCGACACACCCCTCACACGTTTCGTGGCCCCATGGGGAGCCCCACCGAAGGCCACAGTGCTGCCGCCCGCATGCGCCCCGCACGCCCAATTCGGCACACCCCTCACACGTTTCGTGGCCCTATAGAGAGCCCCACCGAAGGCCCCAGTGCTGCCGCCCGCATGCGTCACGCACCAATTCGGCACACCCCTCACACGTTTCGTGGCCCCATGGGGAGCAGCTCCACCGAAGGCCCCAGTGGCGGCGCTCACATGCGTCCCCGCCACACATCCCAGTACACCCCTCACGCGTTTCGTGGCCCCATAGGGAGCTCCACCGAAGGCCCCAGTGCTGCCGCCCGCATGCGTCACGCACGCCCAATTCGGCACACCCCTCACACGTTTCGTGGCCCCATATGGAGCTCCGCCGAAGGCCCCAGTGCTGCCGCCCGCATGCGTCACGCACACCCAATTCGGCACACCCCTCACACGTTTCGTGGCCCCATAGGGAGCTCCACCGAAGGCCCCAGTGCTGCCGCCCGCATGCGTCACGCACACCCAATTCGGCACACTCCTCACACGTTTCGTGGCCCCATGGGGAGCAGCTCCACCGAAGGCCCCAGTGGCGGCGCTCACATGCGTCCCCGCCACACATCCCAGTACACCCCTTACGCGTTTCGTGGACCCATAGGAAGCTCCACCGAAGGCCCCAGTGCTGCCGCCCGCATGCGTCACGCACACCAAATTCGGCACACCCCTCACACGTTTCGTGGCCCCATGGGGAGCAGCTCCACCGAAGGCCCCAGTGGCGGCGCTCACATGCGCATGCGTCCCGCACACCCATTTCGACATATCCCTGACAATTTTCGTGGCCCCATCATCCACCGGAGGCCCCAGTGGCGGCGCTCACATGCGTCACCCACACCCACCCAATTCGGCACACCCCTCACACGTTTCGTGGCCCCATAGGGAGCTCCACCGAAGGCCCCAGCGGCCGCGCCCACATGCGTCCCCGCCACCCATCCCGGGACGCCCCTCACAACAACAGGTTTCGTGGCCTCATAGGGAGCTCCACCGAAGGCCCCAATGGCACCGCCCGCATGCGTCACCACCCGCACCCAATTCGGCACACCCCTCACACGTTTCGTGGCCCCATAGGGAGCCCCACCGAAGGCCCCAGCGGCGGCGCTCACATGTGTCCCCGCCACACATCCCAGTACACCCCTCACGCGCTTCGTGGCCCCATAGGAAGCTCCACCGAAGGCCCCAGTAGCGGCGCTTACATGCGTCTCCGCCACCCATCCCGGCCCCCCCCCTCCGCAGCAGCATCATGTTTCGGGGACCCATAGGGAGCTCCACTGGAGGCCCCAGTGGCGGCCCGCACATGCGTTTCCGCCACCCATGTCGGCACGCCCCGCGCGTGTTTCATGTCCCCATAGGGAGCTTCGCCGAATGCCCCAGTGGCACCCATCTCGGCACACCCCTCACACGTTCCGTAGTCCTATGGGGAGTTCCATTGAAGAAGAAACCCGCAGCTGCGGTACTGACAACTGCATATGGTTGGGTTCTTCGCCAGGCAAACTTTTTGGCCTCCGAGGGGGGGAGCCCTAGTTGAGTGCTTCTCCCTTCCCCCCCCACTCGCTCCCGCTCTCCCCCCCCTCTCTCCCCTACCCCTCTCCCCCCTTCCTCTCCCCCCTCTCACCCCCCTCCCCTCCTCATTTTTTCCCAACCATCCTGTGGTGTTGGGTCCTCGTTTTGAAGAGACAGCGCCCCGCGTCCCACCTCCTCCTCCTCCTCTCTCCTCCCCCTCCTCCCTCCTCCCATCATCATCATCATCATCATCATCATCATCATCATCATCATCATCATCATCATCATCGTCATCATCATCATCATCATCGTCATTGTCATCGTCGTCATCGTCATCGTCATCACCCACTTCGGCACACCCCTCACACGTTTCGTGGCCCCATAGGGAGCTCCACCGAAGGCCCGAGGGATGCCGCCCGCATGCGTCCCGCACACCCATTTCGGCACACCCCTCACACGTTTCGTGGCCCCATAGGGAGCTCCACCGAAGGCCCCATGGCTGCCGTCCGCACGCGTTCCCGCACACCCAATTTCGGAACACCCCCACACGTTTCGTGGCAGAGCCCATAGGGAGCTCCCCGAAGCCCAGTGCTGACGTCCGCAAGCGTCCGCACACCCATTTTCGCACACCCCTCACCACATTTCGTGGCCCCACAGGGGAGCTCCACGAAGGCCCCATGCGCTGCCGTCCGCCATGGTCCGCACACACATTCGGCACACCCTCACACGTTGTGCCCACAGGGAGCCTCCACCGAAGTCCCAGCCCCCGATGCTTTTTTTTTTGCCGTCCGCATGCGTTCCCGCACACCCATTTCGGCACACCCCTCACACGTTTCGTGGCCCCATAGGGAGCTCCACCGAAGGCCCCATGGCTGCCGTCCGCATGCGTCCCGCACACCCATTTCGGCACACCCCTCACACGTTTCGTGGCACCACAGGGAGCTCCACCGAAGGCCCCAGTGCTGCCGTCCGCATGCGTCCCGCACACCCATTTCGGCACACCCCTCACACGTTTCGTGGCCCCACAGGGAGCTCCACCGAAGGCCCCATTGCTGCCGTCCGCATTCGTCCCGCACACCCATTTCGGCACACCCCTCACACGTTTCGTGGCCCCACAGGGAGCTCCACCGAAGGCCCCAGTGCTGCCGTCCGCATGCGTCCCGCACATTCATTTCGGCACACCCCTCACACGCTTCGTGGCCCCATAGGGAGCTCCACCGAGGGCCCCATGGCTGCCGTCCGCATGCGTCCCGCACACCCATTTCGGCACACCCCTCACACGTTTCGTGGCCCCATAGGGGAGCTCCACCGAAGGCCCCAGTGCTGCCGTCCGCATGCGTCCCGCACACCCATTTCGGCACACCCCTCACACGTTTCGTGGCCCCATAGGGAGCTCCACCGAAGGCCCCATGGCTGCCGTCAGCATGCGTCCCGCACACCCATTTCGGCACACCCCTCACACGTTTCGTGGCCCCACAGGGAGCTCCACCGAAGGCCCCAGTGCTGCCGTCCGCATGCGTCCCGCACACCCATTTCGGCACACCCCTCACACGTTTCGTGGCCCCATAGGGAGCTCCACCGAAGGCCCGAGGGCTGCCGCCCGCATGCGTCCCCTACACCCATGTCGGCACACCCCTCACACGTTTCGTGGCCCCATAGGGAGCTCCACCGAAGGCCCCATGGCTGCCGTCCGCATGCGTCCCGCACACCCATTTCGGCACACCCCTCACACGTTTCGTGGCCCCACAGGGAGCTCCACCGAAGGCCCCAGTGCTGCCGTCCGCATGCGTCCCGAACACCCATTTCGGCACACCCCTCACACGTTTCGTGGCCCCATAGGGAGCTCCACCGAAGGCCCCAGTGCTGCCGTCCGCATGCGTCCCGCACACCCATTTCGGCACACCCCTCACACGTTTCGTGGCCCCATAGGGAGCTCCACCGAAGGCCCCATGGCTGCCGTCCGCATGCGTCCCGCACACTCATTTCGGCACACCCCTCACACGTTTCGTGGCCCCACAAGGAGCTCCACCGAAGGCCCCATGGCTGCCGTCCGCATGCGTCCCGCACACCAGGTGTGTGGCGTGCCGACATGGGCGTCGCGGCGCGCGGGCGCTGCCGTCGGGGTTCCCAGGGAAGCCCCCTGCAGAGGCGACGCTCAGAGTCACGAGTACCGAGAGTCACGCAGACCCAAACTGTTCACAGTCGTATACATACATTTACACTGGGCGTATCCATGCACGCATTCATGCGAATAGAATCAATCGCGAGCAGATTCATTCATAATCAGACTCGCTCGCGATCCGACTCGCACGCGCTCAAGCTTTCATATTCGGACCTATCGTCTTCGTTCGTGTTGTGTACACTGCCACGCATGTCGGCACACCCCTCATACGGCTCGTGGCCCCATAGGGAGCGCCACCGAAGAAGATATTCACAATTGCGGTACTCTCAACTGCATATGGTTGGGTCCTTCGCCAGGCTAATTTGACCCAGGGGGCCCATGATCGCGCCAGGAAGGCTCCCAAGACCCTCCAAAGAACACCAAGAGGACCCCAATACCTTCAAACCAGCCCGAAGAGGGCCCCGAGATAGTCCAACGAATCCTCCTTCTCCTCATCTCCCTCTCCTCCTCCTCCTCCTCCTCCTGCTCCTCCTCCTCCTCCTCCTCCTCCTCCTCCTTCCTCTCCTTTTTCCTCCTCCTCCTCCTCCTCCTCCTCCCGGTCATATTGTTATTCCTGCTCTTCCTTGGTCTCCTCCTCCTCCTCCTCCTACTCCACTCCTCCTTCAGCATCCTCATACAAACGAGGCAGCTCTCGTGGGCATCGGTTATGGATGGGGTGGTGGAGATACTCGACGCGTCAAGAATCTTTCCTGCTCCTGCTCCTGCTCCCCTTCTTATTTGGCCAGACATACATCATGCCGGTGGGCGAGCACTGGCACCAAATGAGACGCAAGAGCAGCAATCGTACAAGAAAAGAGGGGAGGCGCATGCGCACTGGGAGAAAAGCACAAGAGCCTATGCGGGCGGGAGCAATGGAGCTACTTGTTCCTCCTTCCCCCTCTCTCCCTCGTCCCCCCTCCTCCCATCATCCTCCTATCCACCTCCTCCCCCTCCTCCTTCTGGCCCTCTTCACCTTCTTCCTCCACCTCCCCCCCGGATCGCCCCTCTCCCCGCCCGCCCCTTCCCCCCCTCGCCCCCCCCAAACCCCCCCCCTCTTCCTCCTCCTCTCCCTCCTCCTCCTCCTCGCCTCCTCCCGCCCCCCATCCCCTCCGGCAGCGAGGGCGCCTTGCCCTTGCCCTTGCCCTTGTCGTCGCCGCCGCCGTCCCCGCCGCCGAGGGCGGGGCGCGAGGGTCGCATCTTGGTGAGCGTCGAAGGCTGCACCTCTGGCAGGGCGACGGCCGGGGCAAGAAGACTGCTGGAGGGAGGGAGGGAGGAGGCAGCACGGTGTGGGCGGGAAGGGGGGGACGAGGAAGGAGGGCGACTCATATGAGGATGAGGAGGTGGGGGGGGGGCGCGAGGGGAGGACGACGAGACGAAGGAGGGGGGATGAGGGGAGAACGAGAGCAGGTGGAGAGAGGAGGATGAAAGAGGGATGATGATGAGGAGGAGGAGGAAGACAGAGGGAGAGACGGAGGCGGTGGAGGAGAAGGATGAGGAGGAGGGCCAGTGTAAACCTACAACTCATCAGCGATGTTGGAATACACCCTCCCTCCAAGCTCCCTCTTCATAAGCCCCTACAAGGGTTCATTTGCACTCAGGGAATTGTCTCGTGGGGGACAAGCGTATACCAATCTGAAGCGTGCCCAAACAAACACCATTCTCAGAACTTCGACGCCACGAGTTGACCTGATTTTGAAGTCTTGGCGATCCTGAACTGTGCCAGAACACCACGCCTGGGAATTCAACACCACGCCTGGGAATTCAACTCTTACGCCCTGACAGCCATGAACCGGTTCAACACACCATTTCCGGTACGTCAACCATGGAGATTCGAGGAACTTCTGCGGAGGTGTAGGACGAATGTGCGCGGCGCTGCGGCGAGAACCACATCTTGAAAGGGAGCCGCCCTCGATCCGTGGAGCTCTTGCACACGGCAAGTCACATTACAAAAACCAAACGCCATCCACCTGGCAAACTGTTGCCAATTTGAAGTTTCAGGGTCACCAATGTTCAGAAAGTCTCAAGCGAAACGCCCGGCCCGCCCCTTCGACCGGCCTCGGGGTGCGACAGGGAGGAGTTATTCACAAGGAGAAGGAGAGAGGGAGAGAAGGAGGAGGAGGAGGAGGTGGAGGAGGAGGAGGAGGAGGAGGAGGGAGGACGATGATGAGGGACAGTAAGAAATGACTGGGGAGGAGGAGGAGGAGGAGAAAGAGAAGAAGGAGGAGGTGGGGGAGGAGGAGGAGGAGGAGGAGGAGGAGGAGGAGGAGGAGGAGGAGGAGGAGGAGGAGGAGGAGGAGGAGGAGCGAAAGTGCCTTAAGGGCCTTTAGGGCGCATTTTCCCCCTCGGGCCGCCGATGCGCGCCCGCGCAGCATCTCGCGGACCTCTGGAAGATCCGCTGAGATCCGTCTGGCAGCTCCGGCGCTCGTTGATGTAGACGTGGCACGGTGAAGGCTACCGCAAGCCGTCGGACGGTGTCCACAAGCTGGTCGTCAGGGGTCGCGTGCTGCTCCTCGGAGCCCTGGGCCCAAGAAGACAAGCGGCGAGCACAACAACTCCCGTGGGCGGCGCTCGAGCCAACGCATGATGGCGCACTGCGCGCCATGCTCGACGCAGTCACCCGCGCCCTCGCGCCCCCAGCAGCGCGCCCGACGTGGAGCTGGCCGGCGCCCCGTGCGTCCAGGACGACGTCGTCCATGCGCCGCCTGGCGTCTCCTCAACGGCCCGCCGTCAGGGCGGCCGCGCGCTGCGTAGCACTCTGGCCAGGCGCGCCGACCTCACGCCGAGGTCGCGCGAGACAGGACGCCCCCGCGCGCGCAGGCGCCGCTGGATGAACTTGGGCCGTCGTGTCGGGGAAGGCTGCGGCGTGGAAGGCGTCTCGCACGTCCCGCTGCGGACGTGGCCGTGGCGGCACTGCCCACCGCGCCCGCCGCGCCCACCGCGCCTCGGGCCGGGCGAAAGGGGGGGGATAGCAAAGGGGGGCTTGAAAATCAGCTCACGTCGCTGATGTTGGCGCCGGGAGGCGCCCATGCATCGAGAAATGGGCCCGGCGGCGGGGCCGAAACCGGCTGCTTGCAGCAGATGTCGTACCCCCCCCCTTTCCCTATCCCCCCCTTTCGTTCGGCCCGAACGTCCAGACAAGCCTCGGGGAAACCTGCCATGGGCCTGGGGCGGGTGAGAAGTCCGTCGCTCTTCCCCTCCCTGCCGCCGCGCCCGCCCTGTCGACCGCGCGCGGCCTGCGACCGCGTGGCTGCCGCGGCTTGCTTGGTGTCATGGTCGGACATGTGGCTGGCTGCTGGGCCTGGCGTCATGGCGCACCCCCTGCGCGACTGCACGGCAGCGCTGTGCAGTCGTCTCGGGCTCTCCCCACGAGCTCGGGATCCACGCCTTGGCGATGGCGCTCACGAACGGGAGGCTCTCCTCGCTCCTGCGACCCACCTCGTCGTGGGTCTCCTTCGAACGCGGCAGCGCTGCCTCCTGGGACCTCTCTACGATGTCGATAGGCCCATACAGGGGATTGAGGTCGGCACTGGCTGCCGCATCGCCCCCCCGCAGCCCGAGGAGCTCCCCTGGCGCGAACGGGCTCGGCGGCACGAGGAGGCCCTGGCTAGCCGGGGCTCGCCCCAGGGATCTCGCCAAAGAGTCGGGGAGGCGCGCGCCGTGTCACCTGCAGCCGCGAAGAGCCTCTCCGCCGGCTTCTCCTTCTCATGGGATGCCGCGGCAATCCAGCGGCGCGCAATCGCGCTCCTCTGGGCCGCTCAGGTCGAAGTTGAAAGCAATTATGATGACGAGCTCGCCTCGGCCACTAGCTGGCTTGATCGTAAGTCGAATCACGCTTCCAATGGCCAACACCTCGTATGTAAGTAAGACGGGCTGCGAGATAACATCGCCATGATGTCCCGGCAGTGTAGCCGATAACGCCTGCATGTGTCCGTGTGTGGAAGCTCCACGGGTATCTCTGCCCAGGTTCGGGCGTCAGTGGATGGGGATGGGAATGGCGACGCCGCCCTTTCCAAGCTCGTCGAAAGAGGACATGTAGATCCGATGCCGGTAGTGGTTGAGCTGTAACCATGACTGGAGGTACGCTTCAGAGCCATGGACTTCCTGCACCAGAAAGACATGGCCTTGCGCGAAGGGCGCTCGCAGCCAGCCGAGTTTCCTGTTACGCGCGGAGCGCTTGTGGCAGAGAAGGCCCCTTGCTTTCCACACTACCATTTGGAGACCGCGGACGTCTGGCAACCCGCGCCAGGGACGCCACATGTTAGGAGCAAGGCCGTGAGGTGCTGGCCTCCGCGTCGGTGTCGAGCTTGAAAATCCCTTCCACCACCATGCGCGCGATGCCGAGCCTGGTGACGGCGTCGGTGTTCCACCAAGTGGGTGCCTCCTGCGGACCCTTAGCCTCCAGCCTGGCCGCAGTGCGCCGCTGTGGGCGACCCGCCGACCCTGCGCTTTGTGTGCTTTCCACTCTTTGTCGCTGTGGAGGCGCGTGAAAATTATCTGCATGATTTTTGTGAGGTATTCCTGACAGGTTCGCTTGGGACTCCGGTCGGTGAAGACGAAGATCGGGGTGACGCCAGCCACCAGGGATTGGGCAGACCGTTGGCACCACTGGCCGACGCCAGTCTGCATCGCCTGTGCCTCGGCGGTCGCACGTGGATCTGCGACCTCCTTTCGGCATCCACCACAGGTTATGTCGGGCGTGTCCCCCTACAGGGGGATTTTGGGCGAAACAGAAAAACAAAATCTTCAAACATGCTCAAAGGTATTAGGAAAAAACGTCTCCCGACTATATTTCAACTATTTTTGAATATTCCTCCTGTAGAGGGACAAACCCTACATAAACCAAAGGAGATATGACAGAGCCGTTTTGCGTTGGGAGAAGAAAACAAATAAAAAGATTAACAGAAAATGAAAAAAAAAAAGTGTAAAAGAAAACAAAGAATAAAAAAAAAAAAAAATAGCAGAAAAAAAAAGAAACCGAAAAAAACCGGTTCCCAGATGGATTTTCACCTTGGAACGGTTCCTCGGTAAAAATCCATCTGGGACCTCCCGACGCTGCGCGGGAGGGCCCAGCCGCGAAAAACAAGCTCCCCAATAAGAGATTTCATTTGGATAATGACAATTTTGGGAGCTCGGGTGCATTTCCCCCCATCCCCGAGATGCGCCCGCAAAAAAAAAAAAAAAAAAGAAGAAGAAAAAAAAAATAAACAAAAAAACAATAAAAAAAAGAAAAAAAAAGAACAAAAAGGCTCCCGAGAGCGCCCAGATGGAAAATCACCCGTTTCAGGTTCCAATTTTCACCCCGGAACCGTTCCAGGGTGATTCTGGAACCTGAAACGGGTCGATGCCCTGAGGGGGGGCATGAATTCGATCCGCTGTTGCACCAGACTGCCGCAAACAGATGCCCTGCACATGCTCCACCTGTCGGCAACTACCGGGAGCTGCCTGCGGCTGGGGGGCATCTGTTTTGGGCGCTTCGGTGCAAAAGCCGATCGAACTCATTCTTCACCCCAGGGCACACCTCCCCGTTGCGGGATCCCGATCCTTGCCACCCAACGCTTGCACGGTGAACTGGCGCGTGGGGGTGCGGGGCTCAAGCCGCACCTGCTCCTTCGAGACTCCCGCCGCCGTGAGCCAATAGTGCATGGGTTCTCCAACACCTTCTGCGGAGACGCGGACTAGGGTTAGGTCGGGCGTGTCCCCCTACAGGCGGATTTGGGAGGAAAAATAAAACATACCGAAACCATATTATAACAAAGTTCAAACAAAAAACATCCCCAGACTATTTTTTACTATTTTGAATATTCTTCCTCTGGACTGAAGACTAGGAAGATGGAAGGGTGGGGCGGGCGGTCCCGCGTCGCAAGCTCGGCGATATACGATGGGGGGCGTCCATCCTCGATAGGGTGTGCTCACACAACCCTCTGGGCTCTGGGGGTGTATCCCCGAGCTTCCCCCCTTTTCTGAGCATGGGGCCGTCTGGGAGGCCTCTCGGGCCGTCTTGGGCCGTCGGAAGGCCGAGAGGAAGCAAGTGACCAAATCCTTCTTCGAACACCCTCGGAACATCAATAATCTTGGTCCCTTCGGGCCTTCCAGGAGGACTCTTGGATGCCTCTTGGGCCGTCTTCGAGGCCGAAGAGGATACCCAGACCCCCGAATCCTGACTTTTTCATCCGGACCCTTTCCCTGGGTTCCGTGTTTCATCCATGGTCGTTTTTTGACGGCCCCGAGGCCCGGTGAGGGCCCCTGGAGGTCGAACATGTAGCGAAAGACCTCCCGTCGGGATTCTTTCGCAACGCGATGGGGCGAGAAATCGCCTGCGCCTGCCGGGCCCCGCCACCTCTGGAGCGGAGGGGACGGGCCAAGAATCAGGTCGGGCGTGTCCCCCTGCAGGCGGATTTTGGAGGAACAATTATAAATACTCTAAAAGAATCAAAACGCTCAAGAATAGTGAAAACATCGTCCCCTGACTATTTTGAAAGGGGCCCTGGGACACACAAATAAATAGACACAAATAACAGAATTCCTCATATTTTCCAATATTTTCTGGGTTATTGTCTCCCCCCCCACTTCCCATGTTCTCCTATATTTTCGGGGGAACCAACGATTAATTGTGTCTGACTTCTTTTGAAGATTCCTCCTATAGAGGGACAGGCACGACTTCAGCCAAGGGGCGGCTAGAAGGCCCACCGAGCCCTCCCGAGGCCGGCAGGGCGTCGTCCCGGCACGCCCTCTCCCAGGCGCTCGACCGCTCCCGCGCGGCGGCGCCTGGCGACGACGGCGACACCAGCGGCGACGACGCCCCCAAACATGATCGCGTCGTGAAAAAATCAGGACGGGCGTTTTTTTGTGTTTTGTTCCCCATATCCTAAGGATTGGGGTTCTTGTTATTACTCTGACGCCTCCCACTCCTCCTCCTTCCTCCCGCCTCCCGCCTCCCTCCTCCCACTGATAACCACCAGATAATATAAGACAAGATAAGATACGACAAGATAAGATAAGATATCACAAGATATGATAAGGTAAGATAAGATATATGACAAGGTAGGATACTAGATAAGATAAGACAGCCTATGGAGTAAACATATAAGACAAGATATGATGAGATAAGATGAATTGGTATAAGATAAGCTAAGGCAAGATAAGAGATTTCAAGATAAGATAAGATAGAGGGTAATAAAGGTAATATAAGATAGGGCTCGATAAGATAAGATGAGACGCGCCCTCACTCAGACTCACTCACAGTCACATTCGCTCACACTCACGCTCTCTCATGATCACAAAACGCTGCCAGGGGCATCATTTGGGAGCCCCAAGGGGGAGCCACCCTGGCTGATCTCACGAGCCCGTTCGCGCCGATTTTGGTGGGACGCCTCAGCTAGAATTGCCGTTTTGGCCTCCCCAACATGTATCTCTTGAGAGCCTCATGGTCACAAAACGCTGCCAGGGGCATCACTTGGGAGCCCCAAGGGGGAGCCACCCTGGCTGATCTCACGAGCCCGATCGCGCCGATTTTGGTGGGACGCCTCAGCTAGAATTGCCGTTTGGCGTCCCCAACATGTATCTCTTGAGAGCCTCATGGTCGCAAAACGCTGCCAGAGGCATCATTTGGGAGCCCCAAGGGGGAGCCACCCTGGCTGATCTCACGAGCCCGTTCGCGCCGATTTTGGTGGGGCGCCTCAGCTAGAATTGCCGTTTGGCCTCCCCAACATGTATCTTTTGAGAGCCTCATGGTCACAAAACGCTGCCAGGGGCATCATTTGGGAGCCCCAAGGGGGAGCCACCCTGGCTGATCTCACGAGCCCGTTCGCGCCGATTTTGGTGGGACGCCTCAGCTAAATTTGCCGTTTGGCCTCCCCAACATGTCTCTCTTGAGAGCCTCATGGTCACAAAACGCTGCCAGGGCATCATTTGGGAGCCCCAAGGGGGAGCCACCCTGGCTGATCTCACGAGCCCGTTCGCGCCGATTTTGGTGGGACGTCTCAGCTAAAATTGCCGTTTGGCCTCCCCAACATGTTTCTCTTGAGAGCCTCATGGTCGCAAAACGCTGCCAGGGGCATCATTTGGGAGCCCCAGGGGGGGGTCCACCAGGGGCTTCATAGTCACCAAACGCTGCCAGGGGCAGCATTTTGGCTTCCCAAAGAGGAGTCGACCCGGGCCTCCTAGTCGCCAGACACTGCCAGGGGCACCATTGGGATTCAGACTCGCACCCAGACTCACTCATACACAAGCTCACTCACACCCAGATTCATTTCTTCAGAGTCAGGCACACACAGACGTACCCATACTCAGACTCACCCACACTCAGGCTCACCTAACCCAGACTCCGTCAGAAACCAGTAGCGAAGAGAGCAGAGAGGAGAGAGAGAGAGAGAGAGAGAGCGGGAGAGAGCGAGAGAGAGAGAGAGAGAAAAAAAGAGAGAGAGAGAGAGAGCGCGCGAGCGCGAGAGAGAGAGAGAGAGAGAGAGAAAGGGGGGAAAGGGGGGGGGGGGGGAGAGAGAGAGAGCGCGCGAGCGCGAACGCGAG
>CAUYUJ010012059.1:0-19503 GCA_963575745.1 Prorocentrum cordatum | reverse complement strand
TCCTCCTCCTCCTCCCCATCGTCCAACGCTTCCTCCTCCTCCTCCTCCTCCTCTTCCTCCTCCTCCTCCTCCTCCACGGCGCGCCGCTAGGGGATCAAACCATGTGTCTGGGGTGACTCGGTTGGTCACAAACGTGTCCTTCCCAGCGTGTCCCCGAGAAGCAGTGGGCAGATTGGGACGGGAACTAGCCGCAGCAAATTGTGGCCCTCTTTTTGTTTCGTCATCCTCTCGCGCCTGGGGGCGGTTCGCTTTTTTCGTAGTCGCTTTCGCCATCTGGGCGCCAGCCTCGACTCGACATGCCTTCCGCCCGAACCAGGCGTGAACGGCTTGTAATGTCATGTCGTGTCTGCGCCGCAGTCCGCGGCCTGAGCCGGCTGGGCTGCGGATGCGCCCGCGCTCGCCGAGAAACTCAGACAAAGAAGCCATTCCATAGACAGTTTTCCCGCGTGGTTTCCCCCTCCTCCTCCTCCTCCTCTTCCTCCTCCTCCTCCTCCTCTCTCCTCCTCCTCCTCCTCCTCCTCCTCCTCCTCCTCATCACCTCCTCATCACCTCCTCCTCCTCCTCCTCCTCCTTCCTCTGCTCATCCTCTATGGGCCTCTGGGGGTCCTCGCCCGGGCCCCGCGACTGCCAGATGCTCGTCCCGGGGCCCTCCTTCCCAGACGCCCTCGCAGGGGGCCAGGCAGTGTGACATGGCTATGCAAACCTCCTCCTCCTCCTCCTTTTCCTCCTCCTCCTCCTCCTCCTCCTCCTTTTCCTCCTCCTCCTTTTCCTCCTCCTCCTCCTCGCAGGGGGCCAGGCAGTGTGACATGGCCATGCAGACCTCGGAGGTCCGCGCGGATTCTATCGGGTCGGCGCTCTGGCCCCCCCTCCCCCGGCGCGCGGAGCGCGCCGTGGGGGCAGTGCCGGAGGCGACGCCGGGGGGCTCCAGCGCCTATCTGAGCAATCTGCGCAGGCCTCGGAGCTTCTCTGTGCTGTCAGCGTTTGATCACCCGTGTTCCGCGCGTGGGTCCGGCGGCGTGTGCTTCCACCCTCCCCGATGGGCATGTTTTCCACCACCACCACAAGCTGGAGGGGGAGGGGGTCCTCCTCCTCCTCCTCCTCCTCCTCCTCCTCCTCCTCCTCCTCCTCCTCCTCCTCCTCCTCCTTCCGTAGCCAGTTTGGCTCAAGGCAATGAACCGTCCCGACGACCGCAAGTCTCTCGGGGCGACATCTGAGCGCGAGGGAGGTTCCGCTTTGAGGCCACTCTCCAGCCCAGTCTCTTTGTGCCTGGCTGTCCTTCTGTGCCTTCACAGCGGGAGTTGGGCCCCCCGCCTGTTCACCTCCCGTCCTTTGGCCTTCACTCGTGATGGCTGATGGTGCTCCCGCAGGTGAGATCCCGCCTCTCTGGTGGAGCAGCTGGAGCAGGCGCCGACTTTCCCGTCCCAGGAGTTCAAAGCTGGCAGAGGCAAGGCTGCGCTCCTGCTCGGGTTGCTAGTTGTGCTGCTCACAAACGTCGAGCTCTTCCCCCTGATGGCCAGTCTGCAGGTGGTGCCGAGGATGACGACATGCCACAGCACCTGGACGACGACGACGATGCCTCCGAAGACTACATCAAGCAGTGCTGTGCCGATATGCTGGATAAGATGCGAGGTGAGCTGACCACCGACCTCAGCAGATCCCTCACGGCCACCATCAAGCAGAGCATTGAGGACCAGAACAAACCCACTCTCGAGCTGCTGGACAAGCTCCGCGCACAGCTTGCGCAGCCACCTGCTGACCTGGAGCAGAAGATTCTCTCGATTGTGCGCCCTCAGCTCGACACCATCACCCGACGTCTGCAGTCGCAGCTGGATGCCCAGCAGGTGCAGATCAATGGGACGGATGGCCGCGTTGCGAGGGTGGGGGCTCAGTTGCTGGAGGTTCAGGCTCAGATGGACGCGCTCAAGAAGGAGCTCCACTTGGCAGAGCAGCGCCCGCGCGCACCACTCACCCAGTCGCAGGGGTTCGACAGGGAGGTGGACACCACGCTGGTTGTGGCGATGGCCCAGCGGCCGACTGCCACGACCTGCGTCGAAGCCGAGCTCGAGCCGTGGATCGCCACCCTGGGCTTGGCCGACGACCTCTACGATATTGTTCCCGTCGGCGTGGTGCCGACTAAGAAGTTTCACATCCGCTTCAAGGGCTTGGTGGCTGTCGCGTCCAGGATGGCGGCGAAGGTCATCGGCTCTCTGCGCTCCGAGGGCGTCTGGAAGGAGCCACGCCAGATTCGCAGTGAGGTTCTCCTGCGCAGGGCTCGAGGTCTCATCGCTGCGCGTCATCAGCACCTTCGGCTCTTCACGGACAGGGGGCGCGCCACGCTCTCTATCGGCTGGGGTCGCATCATGCGCGTGGAGGTGCACCCTGGCAACAAGCCCGCCGAGTCCTACTGGGACACGCAGCAGCTGGCGAAACACGGGCTGGTCAAGGCCGAGCTCGTTGCGTTGCTGGCACCGCTCATCGAGCCTGAAGCAGAGCCGCAGTGGTATGTTTGACGTCTGGAAGTTGTTCACATGTACTGCACCCTCGTCTCCCTCCCCCTTGTGCTCCATGAGTGCTGTCACGTGGAATGCCCGGGCATTACTCCAACACGCTGGCAAGCATGGTGCCCGCAAGCTTAACTACTTCCTGCGTCTACAGCCGGCCCGCTCGATTGTGTGCCTGCAAGACGTTCGGCAAGATGAGCTTCAACTGCGTGAGTTTCTCAGTCCGCTTGGGGAGTCAGTGACGTTGCGCCCGTCGTTTTGTGGTGACTCATATGCGGATAGGATTCGTGGGGTGTTGCAGTTCTTCTTCCTCAGTTTTGTCAGGCAGCTGGAGAACGTGTGCGAAGTCATGCGGTGGCTCTTGTGCCTGGTCGTGAATTGCACGTTGCCATTGAATGCGGTCCGACTTGCGTGGGCATCTTTAATGTACACAACCATGACCTGAAGAGGGCGCAGGTGAGCGAGGTCGTCAGGGTGATTATTGATGCTCGTGCTGCTGCGCTCCGCGCCCCTGCCCAGCGGCTGGCGCTGGTAGTGGGCGACTTCAATTTTGCCGCGGAAGAGGCTGTTGTTCTTCATATGCCTCAAGCCGCTGTGCGTCGTGCTGCGAGGCAACATCACGGCCGGGCCCAGGTCTGGCGTCAGGCCCTCTCGCAGCTCGTGGAAGTGGAGTGCGATATGGCGTCGCACTACGAGAGAAAGTCCAATTCGGAGGCTCTTATTGATCGTTTTTTTTTTTTTTTTTTTGTTCTTTCTCTCTCTCTCTCTCTCTCTCTCTCTCTCTCTCTCTCTCTCTCTCTCTCTCTCTCTCTCTCTCCCTGGGTGGCTGGTATGCCAGCATCGCCTCCAGGCTGCCACCGTCGACTCTGCTGCGTCCGTCTCGGACTCGGTCGTCTCGGACCTTGCTGCCGTTGTGGTCGCGATTGCCCCTCGTGCTGCTCGACCCCCTGCTGAACGCCCTCTTGCTAGACATATTCCAGGACTTGGGTTGCCAGGAGCGGATGCGTGCGATGATTGCGTGAACTAAATGGGATAGTATATCGCCCCCCTTTCGGTTAGAGCACTACAAGTACCTCATGGAGGCAGCAGCCCGCGAAGCGCGTGATAATGACTTTCGGCGTCGACCCCATCATCCGTCCACCTTACTTCAGCTCGCTCGCTCGTTAGCTGGGGTGGTCTGGCGTCAGGATGCGAAGTTGGCCTGGGGGCTTCTGGAATCCCACCCCGTGGCGTCCGACTTCATCCGTGTGCAGGGGGCGGCTGTCGAGTTGATGCATCCTGAGTCCTTCCATGCCTGGTCTGATCGGCTCCAACGGGAGGCGGCGGAGTGCGCGCGTGCTGAGTTGCAGAGACAGAAAGATCAGACTCAGGATTTGCGCACCGCACGTAAGCAGCTACGTGCGCTTGAAAGGCGAGCCCGTCTTTGGTCCCCGTTGAATCGTCGTGTATGCCTGACGGCAGTTACCGATGAGCATGGGCGTGCGGCGTGCGACCCCTCCGAGCGGGTGGACCTCCTGAAGAGCTATTGGGGCCCTGTGTTCTCCAAGAAGCCTTGGGGCCGCGACATGGCCATTGAGTATGCAGCTCAATATCTACCTTCGGTTGGTGATGTGGTGCTCCCTCCCCCTGCTCCTCGTCTTCTCCGTGCAATGCTTGCTCGGGCTGCCGACTCGGCGACTGGTTGTGATGGACTCTCTTACTCGGCGTGGGGATCAGACCCCTTTGGTGTGGCTATCCTCTGGGGCTGTTTGGAGTGGGTGATGCGGGGCCAGGCGTTGTTCGATGCTGCGAGCTTGACGCTCCGAGTCTTTTTGCAGAAAAGCGTGTCCGAGGACGAGGCCCAAGCCGGCCAGGTCGAAAGGGGGGCAGACAAGGTGAGGGTGCTCGGGCTCCGCAATGGCGACGTGAAGGTCCTTCGGCCACTGTGAATGCAGCGCTTCGCCCTGTCCTTGATCGGGTGGCTCCTCCTTGTCAGAGGGGCTTTGTTCCTGGTCGGAACTTTGGCCAGAATGTGCTCGGGCTGGACGTCTCGAGTCGCCAGCTCTCCTGCGCGCCACGTGGATCGCGTGCCCTACCGATTCTATACAGCCTGGACTACGGCCAGGTCTTCCCCTCCTTGAACCAGGAGTTCTTGCTGTTCATCTTGGGGGCTCTTCGACTTCCTGAGGCGATTCTGGTGTTTGTGGGGTTCCTTTTTGAGGCCATCGAGGGAATCGCGATCTCTATGGGGCTCCGTGTCCACCTGTTGGGTTCGTAGTGGGATCCTACAGGGCTGTGCGTTGTCTGGCTCCCTGTGCGCTATCGCGTCGCCCCCGTTCCTGTGCCACCTCCTCCGCGTGACCGAGGAGGCTGGTCGCGGGCTTGTGCGAGCGTGCGCTGACGACATCGGCGGCGCACTAATGAGCATGGAGGACATGGCCTGGGTCGCCCTTGTGATGAGGGACGCGGAGTTGATAGCGAACCTTGTCTTGAAGATTCAGAAGTGCCACGTGGCCCCTCTATCAGCCCCCTTTGGACCTGCCCTTGCTCGGGAAGTTCATGAGAGGCTCTCCCAGGTGGCCCCCCACTGGTCCTCCATGAAGGTGGTCTCAGAGCTCTTATATCTTGGGTTGTGGCTTGGTCCTTCTGTGGACCTCATGAGGCCTTGGGTCGACCCGCTCACCAAGGCTCGTTTACGGGCTCGAGTTGTTGGACGAGGCGTCACCCCTGCCAGCCTCTCGTCCACCATTTATAATACACGTATTATCGCCACGCTTTCGTATGTCAGTCAGTTCTTTTGGATGCCGAGAGCGGTGCTAGCCTGCGAGATGGGTGTGTTGGCACAGATCTATCGGGTGGCCCTGGGCACCTTCCCGCTGAACGCATGGGTACAACTTGACCTATGGCAAGGGCCACGGGTGCAGCGCTGGGCCCGCCCCAACCTGGCCACACTGATGCGCTCCGCTGCTCGCACCTTCCCCGAACACCGACAGCTACTGGACAGCATGCGAGCACATGTTGACGCGCTTGCCGACTCCAGGACGCTGGACGTGGTCGGCACTGGTGCGCTCTACCTTGGCTTCTGGAGGAGCCCATCCATTCATTGTCGGGAACTTAGCGCAGGCACTGTGTGGCCCCGCCCTTGCGGGACCGTGGGCCGAGCTCTTGCCTTGTGCCCGCAGCGCCCTGGCTGCTGCAGCGGATGTCCCGCCTGGCACTCGTGCACGGCCCCAGCGTGCCGTCCATCGGGCGATTCGGGATCTCGCTGCGCGGGCTGCCCCACTTCGTGAATTCCTGCGCCTGCGGCTCCAGAAGTTCTTCTTCCGCCGACATGGCGCTCTACTTGACGAGCTCGATGGGTTTCGGATTTCGGCCGCACTCGGTCAGTGTCCTTGCTCCTGGGCCTGGGCGACGTTGAGGACGTGGTGCGATGGCTGGCTGACCTCTTCTCGCATCCTCCATCCCGCGGGGAAGCGGGGGTGCGCATATGGCTGCCACAACTGTGCCGACCCCCTCGTCCACTACTCGCAATGTGTGCGCATGCATGCTGCTCTACGCCGTGCCCTTGGACATGGCTTTCCGCTGGAACTTGCGGAGAGGTGGGGTCTCACGGCGCCGTCGACTTCGGCCTATGGGTTCTTCGCTGCCGCTGTGAGCATGTACAACACGGTCCGCCTGATTCCTGACTGGCCGATCTCGGAACAAGATGCTTTTAGTGCTGCGCTGGCTGGGGTCAGGAACATGTGGATGGCTGCCACTAGTGCGCTGGCCGATGATGCACCGCCGCTGTGGCACACGCGCTTTCGTGCACGACAGAGGCGCGCTGGTTCGCCTTCCTCCTCCTCCTCCTCCTCTTCTTCGACCTCGACTTCCTCGCCTTCGGGTTCACCCGGCAGTGACGAGCGCTGTGACGGCCTCGCTGACCTTGATCCTGGCGCTGAGGGGCGTGAGTTTCATATGGATGCGGGTGACAGCCCATGCCTGGCGCCGCGTCTGGTCCCTGAGCCGTGTGATGTTGAGGTTGAAGATGATGATATGGTGTCGTTCGACCTATGTCCGTGCACACCTTCGGCGTCCCCTGGCACTCCCGCGACGGCGGTGGCTACCCCTGAACGCGTTGGCCCCCTTCACGATCTGCACGATGGCGATTGGACTCATCCGACGACGGCAGGTGTTAGATCGCTAAAGCCTGGCGGTGGGTGCTCCTCCAGCCCGCCTGCGCAGGCATCAAGAGTATCTTGTGAGGGCCCATCTCAGATAACACATTGTACGGCTCCCAACCTTCGCCCGGCGGTGCATGGTGTTAGAGCGCAAAGTCCTGACAACGGGTGCTCCTCGAGCCCGTCGGTTCAGGCATCTGGAGTAAGTTGTGAGGGCCTGTCTCGATTGGCGCAGTGTACTCCCCACCCTGTTCGACCTGGACGCGGAGGTGTTAGAACGCAGAGTCCTGGGCATGAGTGCTCCTCGAGCCCGTCGGTTCAGGGATCTGGAGTATGTTGTGAGGGCCTGTCTCGATTGGCGCATTGTACTCCCCACCCTGTTCGACCTGGACGCGGAGGTGTTAGAACGCAAAGTCCTGGGCATGGGTGCTCCTCGAGCCCATTGCCTCAGGCTCGAGTGAATTGTGAGGTGAGGGTCTCAGAGCCTGTGTCGTCCAGGGTGGCTGGGCGTTCAAGACGGGGCTGGATCTTGGCGACGACCCCACAGGGTGCGACGTCGAGGTCACAGATGAGGTCGGCTACATCCCCGAGGGCAGCCACATGCGCACAGGTCCCAGCGTCGACACCGTCGGTGACTGCTCCGAGGTCACCGACGCCCTCCCATCGGATTCAGGCTCATGCCGTGGATAGAGCGTGCGGCGCTCCGCTTGAGGCCCCTCTTGAATATCACGCGGACCCCGACCTGAGGACTCCGATCAGCCCCGTGAACGCCCCGTGTATGCCCGCGCCCTCGTGGACCTCCGCTGATCCTCTGAGTGCCCCTGCGACTGTCGCCGCTTTCGCCCAGCTGGGACGTGAGCAGTGGCCTGACGGGCCCGTTGAGTGTCTGGCGGGCTCGCCTCACCCCAGCAGTGTTTGCACGCTCCGCGCTAGTGCGCCGTATGCCTCCGCCTCGTCGCCCCCCGCTCTTCCTACCCTGCCGCACGGCGGCCTGTTTGGGGTCCGCACTGCGTGGGGTTCGGAGGACTCTGGAGCTAGGGACAGCCTCCCGCCCGTAACTGGGGCCAGCGGGCGGCGCCGTTTCGCCGAACAGAATCTCGTCTCACTGCCGTCCTGTCCGCCCCTCGCCCTGCATCCCCGCTCTCCCTTCCTCCCTGCGTTCGAGCCTCCTGCTGCTGCTACCCCCCTCAAAGAGAATGCCGCGTCCTCTGGACGCGCCGCCGCGGCGCCCGTGGGCCACTGGCCAGGTGCGCCCGCCGCCCCGCCCCCGCCCGAGGAGGCAGGTGGGCCGTATGGGGAGAGGGTTGCACCTGCTCTCTACGGTCCGCTCCTCCTCCTCCTCCTCCTCCTCCTCTTCCTCCTCCTCTTCCTCCTCCTCCTCCTCCTCCTCCTCCTCCTTCCCCCTCCACCTTATGGTGGTGGTGGTGGAAAGCAAACCCATCGTCCTCGGTGCGCTCGCAGGGTCTCGGTGGGCCGCTCGCGCCTATCTCTTCGGCCAGGGCGTCCCGTGCTGCCGCGCGTGGGCTCCGCCTGCGGGGCCGCTCGGCTTCGGTTTCCAGAGCTGGCGGCCTCGGCTTCCAGAGCCTGCAGAGGAGAGCTGCGGTTTCTGTGGTGGTGATGATGATGATGACGATGATGATGAAGATGAAGATGATGATGATGATGATGATGATGATGATGATGATGATGATGATGATGATGATGATGATGATGATGATGATGATGATGATTGTGATGATGAGGAGGAGGAGGAGGAGGAGGAGGAGGGCAGGAGGAGAAGGAGGAGGAGGAGGAGGAGGAAGTGATGAGTGATGATGATGATGATGGATGAGATGATGATGATGATGATGATGACAATGATAGATGATGATGATGGGAAAGAGCGCAAAAGCGGCCCGTTATATAATTCAGGGAGAGTGAGGCGAAGCGAATAAGGAGGAGGAGGAGGAGGAGGCAGGAAAAGGAGGAGGAGGAGGAGGAGGAGAGGCCCCGCAGCAGCGAGCGAGCGAGCGAGCGAGCGAGCGAGCGAGGAGGAGGAGGAGGAGGAAGAGGAGGAGCAGCGTGCTCGTGGACAGCGGAGGTGCCGAGCCTCGGTGGGCGGTTGCCCGTCGGGTAGGTTTGCTGTAAGTACGCCGTTGGCAGAAGACGCGCGTCGAGGAGGGAGGATGGAGGAGTACGAGGACCGGTATCGTTTCACCAATCCCCATCCTCATCCCCACCCCCTCCGAGACCCCCACCAAATTACCGCCCCAGTTGGGGATACACCCCTCGAAACCCGAAGGGGACGGCCTACATCCCCATCTAGGGAGGTAAATCGGCCAGTGAAGCCCAGGCCACGCCGCTGGGGATGGGGATCGATTGAACGATACTCAGATTGAGGAGTACGAGGAGCAGCTGGGTATGAGGAGGAAAGGTGCATCGTGATCCTGTTGGACCCTTTTTGCAGCGCGTTCTGGATAAGCATAGGGGGTACCCCCCCCGACAGGTGTCAACCTCGTCTCGTCGCCGCGCCGCGACGGGGGTCGGAGGGCCTTCGGCGCGCGGTGGCTGCCCGCGACGGGGTTCGAGGTGTGGCTGTCGGCGGGGGTGGCGCCCCCACGACGCTTATGAAGAAACTCGGAGTATGAGGAAGAAAGGTGCATCGTGATCCTGTTGCACCCTGTCGGCAGCGCATTCTTCATAAGCGTGGGGGGCACCCCCCCGGCGGGGGTCAATCTCGTCACGTCGCCGCGTCGCGACGGGGGTTGATGTGGGGCTGTCGGCAGGGGCGACGCCCCCCCGACGCTCACAAAGGGAGGAAAGGTGCATCGCGATCCTGTTGCACCCTTTTCACAGCGGATCGGCCCAGGGACCCAGCCCAAGCCGCCGCCCTCCAGCTGATCGGGAGCGGCCAGGAGGAGGGTGAAGACGAGTGTGTGTGTGTGTGTGAATATCATGGCGAGGGCCATGATATCTCCCGAGATTTTCCCGAGATCTCATGGCGCCTCTTCTCGTTTCATCATGTACGCCCCTGGCCCCCCCCCCTCCCCCCCTGGGCCGTGCGCATGCCGCTGGCCATGACTTGCGCCCCCCCCTCCTTCTGGACGCCCCCCTCTGTGCCGCCCCCGAGCTGATGTTTGCGCTCGCACACTCCGCACTCTCTCGCGCCTCGTGCAGCCGAGCGCCCGCCGCTCGCTCGCTGCCGTGCCCCGACTGCTCGTGCGTGCCTCCCGGGCGCACGGCGCCACTCTTCTTTCTTCGGCGCTTCCTCGTGCTGGATGGCACGCGGGCGCTCGAGGCAACCAGCTCGGACCGCGATGTGAGGATGCGGGAGTGGGGAAGGGGAAGTAGGATAGTGGCGGAGAGGGGAGGAGGAGGAGGAGGAGGAGGAGGAGGAGGAGGAGGAGGAGGAGGTGGAGGAGGAGGAGGAGGAGGAGGAAGAAGAAGAAGAAGAGGAGGGGGAGGAGGAGGGGGAGGAGGAGGAGGAGGCGGAGGAGGAGGAGGAGGAGGAGGAGAAAGAGGAGGAGGAGGAGGAGGAGGAGGAGGAGGAGGAAGATGATGACGATGACGATGACGATGATGATGCTGCTGATGATGATGATGATGATGATGATGATTTTGCTGTTGCCGTTTCTGATGATGATGATTTGGATGCTGATGATGCTGATTATGATGATGCTGCTGATTATGATGATGATGATGATGATGATGATGATGATGATGATGATGATGATGATGATGATGATGATGATCTGCTGATTATGATTATGATTATGCAGATTATGATGATGTGGGTGATGATGATGATGATGCCGATGACGACGAAGATGCTGGTGATGATGCTGCTGCTGCTGTTGACGATGACAGGGATGATGATGCTGACGACGATGGTGACGATATTGATGCTGATGTTGATGACGATGCTGCTGATGATGACTGCTCGTGTGGGCCGTGCACATGCCACCGTGGCGCGTATGGAGCGAGCCACCGAAAGAAATGCACAGTGGCCCCAAGCTCCACATGAATACATGCCCTACGGGCGAGACGCGTAGGACGGAAAGCCCGGTAAGCGTACCTAACTGTGCCATATCAGTGCGTGACATGCTACGCACTGTGTTGATGGTGAACACAGACGGGCAGATAGCCATGCGCGCCGATGAGGATACGTTCATGAATATGCCGCTCTCATCTGCACCACACCCTCACATGCACGACGAGTACCCGACGGCCTGGATCTTCGAGGAGAACCCCACCACTGAGGAAGAGGCCCGCGGGTACATGAACGTCTTAACGTCCCCGGCGAGTAACGATTGGGTGTTAGAACAGAGGCGTCGCAAGGGCCTGTATGGAACTACGCTGTCCAGAGTGCCAGGTATATTCGGAGAGCGCCATGAATTGGCCCTGGCCGCGAACAGTGGGACCATGGTTGATGGAATGCTGACGATCCTTCTGGACATCGGCAGCAGCATCAACGTCATCGGTCTGAAAACGGCACAGACATTCGAGCGTGTGTCCCGCTCTCACGGGCACGACATCAAAAAGCTGAATTTGGCGAAGAGGCTTTACGTGTCGGGAGTGGGACGTGGTGCCGCCGTCTGTCACCGTGCCATGCTGCGCTGCAAAATTGCGTGCAAGGATAAAGGAAATCCTGCGGGGAAACCCGCTGTGCCGAGACTGGGCGCATACTCAGCTAACTTGGCTGAGGGTTCAGGGGAAAATCTCCATGCTATCCTGGGTCTGAGGAATCTGTCCAACATGAGGACTATCTTGATCCTGGAGCAGGGGCGCGAAAACATGGTCATCCCCGGCTCTGAGATGTACAAGCTCCTCCTTCGGAAAGGCGCCAGGGTACTTGATTTGATGAAAACGCCTTCGGGGCACTTGGCGCTCGAGGTCGACGAGTGCGGGACCGCAACGGAGGATAAAGGCTCAATGTCGTTTACTACCACGGCCAATCCTCACTGCGAAGATGCCCCGTTACTTGTCGAGGATGCAGCTGACGCAGGGCCAACCGCAGGGCAACCTGCGTCGAGCAGTGCGGGGACACCCGCTAGTAGCGATGCCCATGCATATATGATGTCTCAGGATACCAAGGGCATCTGCTTCTCCATTAACGAGGATGCGTTCGCTTTCACGATCGAGTCCCTGGTGAATAACACCTTGAAGACCTGGCATCGCAGGAACGCGTCCTTCGGGAATGTTCACACACTGGCCGACCAGGACTTCGCCTTGCGGAACTTGCAGGCGAAGTTTTATCAGGCCATCTACGAGGAGGGCAGCAAGTGGACGCCGCCCGACGTGAAGGTAGGGGCACCTGCAGACGGGGGTGATGCCGCTGAGAAGTTTGACATTCTTACTTCGAGCAGTGGCTCTGCAGCGCAGCATGGCACGGTGACAGACGGCGGCACCATGTCCCACTCCCGACACGTAAAGCCTCTTCGTCAAATTCAGCTTTTTGATGCCGTGCCCGTGAGAGCGGGACACGCGCTCGACTGTCTATGCCGTTTTCAGACCGACGATGTTGATGTTGCTGCCGATGCCCAGAAGGATTGTCAGCGTTCCATCCACCATGGTCACACGTTTCGCGGCCAGGGCCAATTCATGGCGTTCTCCGAATATACCTGGCGCATCGGACAGTGTAGTTCCATACAGGCCCTTGCGACGCCTCTGCTCAAATACCCAATCGTTCCTCGTCAGGGACGTGCAGACGTTCATGTACCCGCGGGCCTCTTCCTCAGTGGTGGGGTTCTCCTCGAAGATCCAGGCCGTCGGGTACTCGTCGTGCATGTGAGGGTGTGGTGCAGATGAGAGCGGCATATTCATGAACGTATCCTCATCGGCGCGCATGGCTACCTGTCCGTCTGCGTTCACCATCAACACAGTGTGTAGCATGTCACGCCCTGATATGGCACTGTTGCCGCTGCGTGCGATTACCGGGCGTTCCGTCCTACGCTGGCTGCGCGGGCGGATGTCTCGCCCGTAGGGCATGTATGCATGTGGAGCTTGGAGCCACTGTGCACTTCTCTCGGTGGCTCGCTCCATACGCCTCACTGTGGGCATGTGGGCTGCACACATGCCGCTGACCATGATTTGCGCAACCCCCCCTCCTTTGGACGTCCCCCTCTTGGCCGCCCCCGAGCTGACGTTGGCGCTGGCGCGCTTCGCACACTTTCTCGCGCCTCGTGCAGGCGAACACCCGCCGCTCGCTGCCGTGCACTGATTGCTCGTGTGTGCCTCCTGGACGCACGGCGCCACTCTTCTTTCTTCGGCGCTCCCTCGTGCTGGATGGCACGCGGGCGCTCGGGGCAGCCAGCTCGGACTGCGATGTGAGGATGGGGGAGTGGGGAAGGGGATGTAGGATAATGGGGGAGGAGGAGACAGAGGAGGAGGAGGAGGAGGAGGAGGAGGAGGAGGAGGAGGAGGAGGAGGAGGAGGAGAGGTGGAGGGGAAGAAGAGGAGGAGGAGGAGAGGAGGAAGAGGAGAGGAGGAGGGAGGCGAGGGGAGGAGGATGGAGGGAAGAGGAGGAGGAGGGAGGAGGAGGCGGAGGAGGAACAGGAGGAGCGAGGAGGGAGGAGGAGGAGGAGAGTGGAGGAGGAGGAGGAGGGGAGAAGGAGGCGGGATGATGATGATGAGAGGGGGAGGAAGAGGAGAAGGAGAGGAAGAGAGGAGAGAGGAGTAGGAGGAGGAGGGGGGGGAAGAAGAGGAGGAATAGGCGGAGGAGGAGGAGGAGCAGGAGGAGGAGAGAAGAGGAGGCGGGGTAGAGGAGGCGGAAAAGGAGGACGAGGAGGGGGAGGAGGAGGAGGAGGAGGAGGAGGAGGAGGATGAGGAGGAGGAGGAGGAGGAGGAGGAGGAGGAGAAGGGGGCGGAATCTGCTGATGGCGATGACGATGACGATGATGATGCGGATGATGATGCTGCTGATGATGATGATTTGGATGCTGATGATGCTGATTGTGATGATGAAGCTGCTGCTGATGAAGATGATCTGCCGATTATGATTACGCATATGGAGATTATGAAGGTGGTGGTGATGATGATGCCGACGACGATGGACACGCTGGTGATGATGATGCTGCTGTTGACGATGGCAAGGATGATGATGACGACGATGGTGACGATACTGATACTGATGCTGATGCTGATGACGATGCTGATGATGATAAGGACGAGGCTGATGCTGATGCTGATGCTGATGCTGATGCTGATGCTGATGCTGATGATGATGATGTTGTTGATGCAGATGATGATGTTGACGACGATGGTGATGATGATGATGATGATGATGATGATGATGATGATGATGATGCTGATGGCGATGCTGATGTTGATGATGCTGATGCTGATGCTGATGATACTGATGAGGATGAGGATGACTATGATGATGATGCTGATACTGATGATGATGATGATGATGATGACGACGACGACGACGATGGCGGGGATGGTGATGAGGAGGACGATGCTGATGCTGATGATGATGCTGATGCTGCTGCTGATGATGATGATGTCGATGATGATGCTGATGCTGATAATGATTGTAATGATGATGATTATGATGATGATGATGATGATGATGATGCTGAGTCGGATGCTGATGATGATGCTGATGATGCTGCTGATGATTCTGATGATAAGGATGATGAGGATGAGGCAGCGGATGAGGACGCAGATGAGGATGGCGATGATTCTGCTGATGCGACTGGTGATGATTCTGATGTTGATGGTGATGATGATGATGATGATGACGATGATGATGCTGATGATGATCATGATGCTGCTGCTGATGGTGTTGCGGATAATACTGATTAGGATGGTGATGCTGTTAATGATGATGATGATGATGATGATGATGATGATGATGATGATGATGATGATGATGATGATGATGATGCTGATGCTGATGCTGAGTATGAGTATGATGCTGATGCTGATGATGATGCTGATGATGATGATGATGATGATGATGATGATGATGATGATGATGATGATGGTGATGATGAGGACCAGGATGATGATGAGGAGGACGCGGAGGAGGAGGAAGAGGGGGAGGACGAGGAGGAGGAGGAGGAGGAGGAGGAGGGGGGGGAGGAGGAGGAGGAGGAGGAGGAGAAGAGAGGAGGAGGACGATGATGATGATGATGAGGAGGAGGAGGAGGCGAAGGAGGAGGAGGAGGGGACGGACGAGGAGGAGGAGGAGGAGGAGAAGGGGGGAGGAGTGGGTGGAGGAAGAGGAGGAAGAGGAGGAGAAGGGGGAGGGGGATGCTGATGACGATGACGATGACGATGATGATGATAGTGATGCTGATGATGGCGGTGATGATGCTGCTGATGCTGATGATGATTATGATGATGATGATGATGATGCTGATGCTGATGCTGAGTATGATGATGATGCTGATGATGATGATAATTCTGATGCTGATGCTGATGCTGATAATGTTTTTCTGACTATGGCCAGGCAGATTATGATGATGGTGCTGATGATGATGATGACGATGATGATGGTCATGCTGATGATGATGGCGATGCCGATGACGACGCTGCTGATGATGCTGATGCTGATGCTGCTGACGATGATGAGGATTATGATTGTGATGCTGACGACGATGATCATTGTACTGATGATGATGCTGGTGATTATGCTGATGATGATGGTGAGGATGAGGATGAGGATGAGTCTGAGGATGAGTCTGATGCTGATGCTGATGATGATGATGATGCTCACGATAATGACGATTCTGATGATGCTGACGGTGATGCAGATGATGTTGATGATGCTGATACTGATGTTGAGGAGAATGATGAGGATGAGGATGAGTATGACGATGATGATGATGATGATGATGATGATGATGAGCATGCGGATGAGGAATTGATTGATGATGATGCCGATGGCGATGACAATGCTGATGCTGATGATGCTAATGCTGATGATGATTCTGGGGATGATGCTTCTGATGATGATGATAAGGATGATGATGCTGATGATGATGATGAGGAGGATGACGATGGGATGAGGATGATGATGAGGCTGATGAGGATGATGAGGATGATCATGATGATGCTGATGATGATGCTCATTGGTTATACTAATGATATTAATAGTGACGATGCTGCTGATGATGATTTGACGATGAGGATGAGGATGCTGAGGATGCTGATGATGCTGCTGATGATGATTATGACGATGACGTTAATGATGATGCTGATGATGATGATGATGATGAGGATGATGATCATGATGATGCTGCTGATGATGATGATGATGATGATGTAGATGCTGCTGCTGATGATGATGATGCTGATGCTGATGCTGCTGCTGCTGCTGCTGATGATGATGATGATGATGATGATGATGACGATGACGAGAACGATGACGATGACGATGATGATGATGATGCTGCTGATGATGATGCTGATGATGGTGATGATGATGATGATGTTGATGATGATGATGATGCTGATGATGATGATGCAGATGATGCTGATGCTGCTGCTGCTGATGATGGTGATGATGATGATGATGGTGGTGGTGATGATGATGATGCTGCTGATGATGATGATGATGATGATGATGATGATGATGAGGAGGAGGAGGAGGAGGAGGAGGAGGAGGAGGAGGAGGCGGAGGAGGCGGAGGAGGAGGAGAGGAGGAGGAAAGGAGGGGAGGAGCAGGAGCAGGGCGGAGGAGCAGGGTACAGGAACATCGACAAAGCTGGGGAGGAGGAGGAGGAGAAGGAGGAGGAGAAGGAGGAGGTGGAGGAGGAGGATGAGCAGGAGGAGGAGGAGGAGGAGGAGGAGGCAGGAGGAGGAGGAGGAGAGGAGGAGGAGGGGGAGGCCGATGAGGAAGGAGGCGGAGAGGAGGAGGAGGACAGGAGGAGGAGGAGGAGGAGGAGGAGGAGGGAGGACCAGGAGGAGAAGGAGGAGTTGGAGTTGAGTTGGAGTTGGAGTTGGAGTTGGAGGAGGAGGAGGAGGAGGAGGAGGAGGAGGAGGAGGAGGAGGAGGAGGAGAAGGGGAGCGAGCCGACGTCCCAAGATGGCCCCAAGAACCATCCCAAACGGCCCCAAGAGGGCTGCGAAAGGCTCCCCCCAAAGCCCCAGGGCGCTGGATGATGGTCAAAGACGGCCTAACAGATGCCTGTGCGACCCAAGACGGCACGAATTCGGCCCAAGAGCATTTCAAACGGCCCCCAATGAGGCCCCTTGGAGGTCCTCAAAGAGATTTGCACGATTGTCCAGTAGTTCCCCAAGACACTTGCAAGACGGCCAAGGAGGGCTCCCAGAGAACCCCCAGACATCCCAACATGACCCCACGACTGGCTAAAGACTTCACGCTTGCCCACAAAGCCCGATGCGGCTTTAGGTGAGGGTCAGGCGGCAGCAACTCCGACAGTTCCCCGAAAGTGCTCCAAGAGGAGCCCACGTGTGCGAACACGCGCCCGTGAGAGGGGAGAGCAGGAGGAGGAGGAAGAGCAGAAAGAGGCACAGGGCACCAGGGAGCGCTTTACGGTACTGTGCCGCACCTGGGTGCGATTTGTATTCCTGCCCTCCTTGGTGCGATCTGGAAGATGATCGCTGATAATGATTTCCCGTGGGATCGCGGACCCTGGACGTAGCTCGATCAGCCAAGAGCCCCAAGAACCAAGCGCCCGCGGGGAGTTCGGGTAAGGGGCAGCAAGGGCACGAGCAGGGAGAGAGCAGGAGCACGCTGGACCCCAGGGAGTCGACCCGAACCACACCCCTCGTGAGTGCGCCCCCCCCCTCTCTTTGCCTCTTCCGCGGCCGGCCCTCTTCTCCTCCTCCTCCTCCCTTGCACTCGGGACAATCCGCAGTGCCGTTGCCGGGCTTGCCGGAGCGCGCGTGCGGACGGACTCTGCCGCGCTGCGACGCCAAAAACTGCTGGGCGCAGCCGGCAGCCGAGGCGACGAACACATTGGCTCGGCCGCTGCTTCATTAAGCGGATTTTTAGCCTTCAAGTCGGGCGTGTCCCTCTACAGGATTTTTGTTTTTCGGGGGGGAAACATCGTAAATATATAGTCTGGGGAGGACTGTTCGATTATTTTTGACCGTTTTTGAGTTTTTGTTGGACCATTTCTGATTCTTCCTCCAAAATCCGCCTGTAGGGGGGCATACCCGAAATAACGTTAGCCTGCCACGGCAAACGGGTCCAGCGAGGGCAAGCGGCTCGCCCCCAGGCGTGCTGCAGGCACTCCCGGCAAACGAAGTCGACCATAATCGCACCTGGGGGTTCGAAGCTGTGTTGGGGGCCCCGATGGGCGTCCGCGGGGCGTCCAATATGGCCTTGTGAAGGACGATCAAGGAGTCGAAGCATGTTGCCAGATAATTTCCAGATGTCAATACATGTTTTAAACATGTTGTAAGCATGTAAAATACATGTCTGGAGCATTTCTAGAACATGTTTCAAACATTTTAAGCGTAACGCACTTTTAATTCTAGACGCTTCGCGTAACCCCACCAGCTTTAGGCTTGCGCGTTGCTAATTTGACAGGCCCGTGGCCTGGACCTCTCAGCTCGGCGACTGCGACTCCGCGTCCGCCCGCGACCAAAAAGTAACCCCTCCAGCGAGGCGCCGCTTAGGCAGCTTAGGCAGTTTAGGTGCGCGGCTCTAGTTTGCTCCTGTTGTCAATTAGTAGGCCCGCGCCCCGGACTTACGACTCGCCGCTTGCGCTCTCGCCTGCGGCCGCGAACAAAAAAGTAACCCCACCAGCCCATCCAGAAACGATGCCCAGAGGAATTGCCTCGATCAGGGAAGTGATCAGCACACAGAGGAAAGGTCCCCCAGTGGAGGCATCTTTGGAGCGTCTTGGGTGCCTCGGAGAGCTTCTTGGGGCCTCTTGGGGGTCTCTTGGGAGCATCTTGGAGGCCTCTTGGGCACCTGTTGGGGCCTCCTGGGCGCCTCTTGGGGCCCTCTTGAAGCGCTCTTGGGAGCCTTGGGAGCGCTCTTGGGGCCATCTTGGGGTCGATCAAACAAGAAGCGAGCATTAGTTAGCGTTGCCCCTCGGGAGCCCAAATAATCGCCTTTTGGGGCGCTCTTGGGGCGCTCTTAGGCGCTCTTGGGGCCGTCTTGGGGCTCTCTGGAGCCTTGCTTGGAGCCCTCTTGAGCCATCTTGGAGTCATCTTGAGGCCTCGGATGGCCATCGGAAGCGAAAAGGCGAGAAAGCCCAAAACATACAATTTACTAAGGTTTTGGCCTCTTCGGGGCCTCCAGGGGGAGCTCTCTGGTCACTGGGAGCCGTCTTGGAGCGGTCTTGGGGCATCTTGGAACATCGTGGGAGCCATTATGACACATCTTGGGATATCTTGAGCCATCTTGGAGGTCATCTTGGGCTCGCCCAGGCGCTCTTGGAGTCATCTTAATCAGTGCCCCCCCAAGAGGCCAACATGTGGCTAAAACCTTAGTGCAATCATTGATTTGGCATTCTCGCCGAGGCCTCTTGGAGCATCTTGGGTGCCTCTGGGGGGTCTCTTGGGGCCTCTTGGGGGTCTCTTGGGAGCCTCTTGGGGGCATCCTGGGGGCCTCTTGGGGCTTCCTGGCCACCTCTTGGGGCCCTCTTGGGGCACCCTTGGGAGCCTTGGGGGCCATCTTTGGGCCATCTTGGGTAAGATCGATCACAGGAGGGGGGTGCACTAATCAAGGTCCCCCCCCTCAGGAGGCCAAAATGGGGCCAAAACCATAGTAAAACCAATGATTTTGGCTTCCTCGCCGAGGCCGCTTTGGACGCCCCGACACCTCGCGAAACCCCCTGTCCAGGTCCATGGAGAGGGGGCAGGGGGAGGGGTAAACCCCTCCCCGAAGGGGAAGAAGGAGGGGTGGGAGAGGAAACTCCTTAAACCACCGACGCCCAGAGGGCTGGTGGGATTCAG
>CAUYUJ010012058.1:448658-459051 GCA_963575745.1 Prorocentrum cordatum | reverse complement strand
GCGACGCCTCACCGGAGACATCCTCAAACTCTGCTCCGTCATCACTCTGTACACACGCACACACGAGTCTGGCCAACAAAACATGCAAACCGCTAGAGACATCCTCAGAATCTGCTCTGGAAGCGGAGGATGTTGAGCATGCACCGCTCGAGACATCCCCGCAATCTGGGCGCGCGAACGGAGGGGTGAGACACCCTCTGGCGCCCCTCCTTATGCGTGCTGAAACCGTCGCCTTGCCCGAGACATCCTCAGAACCTGCTCCAACATCATCATCATCATCATCATCATCATCATCATCATCAGCATCATCATCATCATCATCATCATCATCATCATCATCATCATCATCATCGTCATCATCATCATCATCATCATCATCATCATCGTCATCATCCTCATCATCATCATCATCCTCATCATCCTCATCATCGTCATCATCCTCATCATCCTCATCATCCTCATCATCCTCATCATCATCATCAGCAGCAGCGTCATCATCATCATCATCACCATCATCATCATCATCAGCAGCAGCATCATCATCAGCAGCATCTGCATCATCAGCAGCATCAGCATCAGCATCATCATAGCATCATCATCATCATCATCATCATCATCATCATCATCGCAACCATCATCAGCATCAGCATCAGCATCATAATTGTTATCATCAACATCGCACTGCCATCATCATCATCATCATCATCATCATCATCATCATCATCATCATCATCATCATGTTCATCACCATCGTCATCAGCATCGCCACCTCAATCGTCATCAATATTACCATCATCATGATCTGCTAGCATCAGCATCAACAGCATCATCATCAACATCATCATCATCTTACATGCATCATCATCAGAATCAGCATCATTGCCGTCATCTACCGCGAGTGATGAGCCACTAACTTCAGCATTTTCATCAGCATCGCTATCATCATGACATAACATATCCTACGTTGTGACCCTGCGTGCGACTCTCAATGAGAAAGAGGAGGGGGAGGAGGACGTGGAGGGAGTCGGCGCGGCGACAGTAATAGCGAAAACCCCATCCAGCGGATATGGGGAGCCAACAAGACCGTGACCCCCAGGCCGATATGGTTTCAGAGCACCGGGGGGAGGAGGACGTGGAGGGAGTCGGCGCGGCGACAGTAATAGCGAAAACCCCATCCAGCGGATATGGGGAGCCAACAAGACCGTGACCCCCAGGCCGATATGGTTTCAGAGCACCGGGCATCCCATGGAAAATGGGAGAGGAGGAGCAATGATGATTGGGAAAATGTGGAAATAATACATAACCAATACTGGCGGAATGCATTCCGCCCTCGCAGGAGTCGCCCACGAAACAACACACACACACGCACCGAAAACGCGAATCAAGGAAGCATGGCAGCAAATTGCCCACACTTCGCCTACGATGTTTGTGATTGCGTTCAAACCGTTAAGACCAACCCCCTCGAGATAACGACTCCGCGCCTTCAATTACATATTCTCAAGCAAAGTCCTGGCACAAAACTATACAGTTACCGATTGCAATGAAGACGAGTACCTCCATAGGACTTCGGTTACATGTGACCTCATGTTGTTAACTATGTGTTATGCGGATCCCCTGTCGATCTCTATGTTTAACGATGTTTCCTATTTGTCCGAATCGCGAGAACTGTATGATATAGGTTATCTTTCTTACTATTCGAGATTGACTCAACATGGCTGGCGCTGTCTAAGGCTCCGTAGTTACAAGCCCCGCGCGCAGTGGGCGTTCGGGAAGGTGGGCTCCAGATCTCGTGAAGCTAGCGACGTGGTCATGCCATTTTCGCACCCTGTGCAGAATCGCGGCTTCACGTGGCCAAGCCATCGCCACGTCGACATTTGCAAACACTCCTGTGTCGGAGTGTTTCTAGGAGCAGACCGACTCTGATCTGCAGGACCTCCAAGCCAAGCTGGCCCATGCTGCAGCGGAAGAGATTCAAGCCGCAGTCGACGACTGGGCTGCGGGAGGCTGGCTCCAGCATGGTCAGATGGCGGTCTCCCTGCTGTCAGGGGGCGGCCTCATCTTGCCACCTGGAGCGAGGACCCCAAGCGTGCCAAGCGTGCCCCCGACGCTCGCTTGAGGCTCCGCCTCTATGCCGTGGCCGATGCACTCGCGGCCGATGGCCTCCCCGCTGGCCCCGCCCGCCGTCGACAGGGAAGTCGACAGGGAGCTGCGGTACCCGTCCGTTGCCCGACCCCTCCGCCCGAGGTGCTGGGGGAACACCTCGCCGCGGTCCGCGTGTGGGTTGGCGCCCTCGCCACTGACGGCGAGATGACGTGCCCGCGGTGCGGCACTGGCACGAGCAAGCAAGCATGCTCCCATGCTCTGCGCTGCGCCACCCGTCGTGTCGGGCGAAAGGGGGGGATAGCAAAAGTGGGGGGTGAGAATCAGCTCACGTAGCTGCTTCCCCCGGCGCCTCCCGGCGCCGGAGGCGGCCACGTATCGAGGAATGGGCCCCTCGGTGAGGCCGAAACCAGCTGCATGCAGCAAATTTCGTAACCCCCCCTTTCCCAATCCCCCCCTTTCGTCCTGCCCGAACCCGCCACCACGGAGGCCACGCGTGAACACTCCGCGGTGCCCGGCCCCGGCCGGGCGCCGAAGCCTCACCCGGCCGACGCTGTCAACTCCGTGGCGCCGCCCTGCAGTGACCGTGACCGGCGCGGCCCGTGGACACCGCCTGGCGACTCTGGACGTTGGCGTGTGCATCCCAGAGGTGCAAGGCTTCGGTCGGGCATGTCCTGCTACGGGCGGGCGTTGGGAGAAGCATAACCAGTGGGAAAACACGTTCAGAAATAGTTAGTCCAGCAATGGCTGAGACATCGTCCCCAGACTAATAATTTCAAGAATAGTCAAACGATAGTCACTATCGTTTGACTATTCTTGAATGTTCCTCCTGTGCACGGAAGTACCCGACTTAGTACACGGCGCAGGCGAGGAGTGCTGCAACGCCATGCGCGAGCGGTGGCTCGAGCAGTGCCGCGGCCACCGCGTGGAGCTGGCCGCGGCGGGTATCGAGCACGTGCGCCTCGTGTGGTCTGCTTGCGGCACGCGCCCGCATGGAGGCGCAAGAGGCACCTCGGACCCCGACGCCGCGGCGCAGCGCGGCGCAGGGGTCTGCGCCAGCGCCGGGCGCTTCTGCAGTCAGCCCGTATCCTAAGGATGAGCGGTAAGGATGCGAGGGCCCTGGAGGCCCACGTTTTAAACGTTTCTCGAACGAGGCCGGTCAGCAAGAGTCGCTGAGGATGGGCCGTTGGGGCAGGGATGCCAAGGGCACCCTTGGGGAGGGTGGCCCGTCCTGGCTCTGCGGGTCGACTGTGTGGCGCAGGGCCGAGGCGGCCATCGGGGAGGCCACTCAGCGGCGCGCTCCTCCTCCTCCTCCTCCCCCTCCTCCTGCCTCCTCCTCCTACCTCCCTCCTCCTCCTCCTCCTCTTCCTCCCTCCTCCTCCTCACCAACACCTACTCCTACTCTCCTACTCCCTCCGTCCCCTCCTCCTCCCCTCCTCCTCCTCCTCCCTTCCTCCTCCTCCTCCTCCTCCTCACTCCTCCTCCTCCTCCACCTCCACCTCCTCCTCCCCCTCTCCCCACCCCCTCACCCATCCCCTCTCCCCTCCCTCCTCCTCCCTCCTCCTCCTCCTCCTCCCCTCCTCTCCATCCTCCTCCCTCCTCCTCCTCGTCCTCCTCCTCCTCCTCCTCCTCCTCCTCCTCCTCCTCCTCCTCCTCCTCCTGGCGCCTGCGCTCGGGGCAGCCGCCGCCCCGACGCGGGGGGGGGACGGAGCGTCCGCGGGGGCTTTGCCGCGGGACAGCGTTCGGCGAGGGAGGGAGGGATGTCCCTGACCTTCCAGGAGGGCTAAAAAATAGCACCAGGACGTCGACGTCCTAATTCATGTCGAGGTTTGAGGCAGTCCAGATAGATCTATAGGTCTGGAGTGCTATTTTTTAGCGCTCTGGAAGGTCAGGGGTGGAAGGAAAGGGCGGGAATTCGGGGAACCGCACTCTATACACCGACGTGTTTGCGCGGCCATGCACGGACACATGCGCAGGAAATCGGAGCCAGGCGTATACGGGACCCTGGTGCATACATGTTCCATTGCTTCCCGGGAAAATGGGGAAGCAGGTATACACTACACCCCTCAAAAAGTCGTGGGGTTGAACAACGGCCCGACACTGGTAATGTATAGGCTCCAGTTTCCGAGCATTAGGAAGCAACTCCTGGGAGGTCTTCGCTATAACGATTTAAATCGAGTAAGCACGATGCGAGGGACACTTCACCAGATGAGGCCCAATGAAGCCCAGGATTAAGCCGGATTGAGCAAGATACAACGGGATTAAGCGGGATGAGACGGATTAAGCCAGGACAGCCCAGACTAAGCCGGTCATCGACCGCGAACAAACCAGCGCCGAGGCAGAGTTTAACCTCCCAGGAGTTGCATCCCAGAGGGAGCTTGCGCAGCAAACGGCGAGGGACGGACCCCTCCGACGCAGTCGTTTTGAATAAACGTGGGGCTCTGGAGCTCCCAGCCGCGAACCGCAAAACATTCGCACAGATCTCGCCGCGGGGCATCAATTCTGGGTCCTTGGTTGGAAGCACACACTCGGGCCAGGAAATATCCAAGAGATGCAGAATCGCGCGCGAAAGCGACTGGAATCTTCCGAGGGCCTTAAATGAAGGGGCCCCAGGACACACAAATAAATACACACAAATGGAAAGATTCCCCATATTTTCCCATATTTCTGGGGGCTTTGTCTTCCCCCCCCACTTCCCTTACTTTGGCATATTTTCCTGGGAGTCGACGATTAATTGTGCCTGTGTGTTTCTTTCCCCCCTGATGACAAGCACCCCCCCCGTAGGTCTGCTCCTACGAGTCTCCTGGAACGCGTTTTGGATACTCCAGATTTCGTAATAAAAGGGAGGGGGTCTGGACCCTCCAAGACAAGCCATTTCAGACCCCCCCCCCGTGGGAGAACCCTCCAAAACATCGTCCCCAGACCCCCCCAGGCCCACCAAATACTTGCAGAGACCCCCCGAAATATACCCCCCTCCCTTTATTACGAAATCTGGAGTAAGTTTCCTTGGGCCCCTCCCGGAACGCGCCCCGGACAGGGCGACGCGGCGGGCCCGGCCGTGGCAACGAGGGCCCCCCCTCCTTCGAGGAAGCCCAGGAGGGTGGGAAGGCCTTGGACGGAACCCCCCTCCGCCTCCCCCTCCCGCGCCACCCCCCCCCTCCTCAAACAGAAAGTGATACAGACGTGTGTGTATATATATATATATATATACTAGAACCATTGCGCGCGCTTCGCGCGCGCTCAAGTTCTAGCTAGGCTCGACAGGCTAACGCATGGAAAATCAATGTTCGAAGTGCCTTGTGCATCTAACGACCTCGTCGGAGTCCCTGCGCAAGCCTCGGAAACGTGTAGAAGGGGAAATGCGGAAACCACTAAATCACACATTCCCTTTAGGTGTTCGATGTAGTTGGGCCCTCGATGGCTTCCTGAGATCTTTCTTCGGTGGTGACGGGGGCCTTAAAGATGGCCCGTTGTGCAAGAACAAGCCGAGGGTAAGTTTGAAAAAAAAGGACTTCCTGGAATCCCTTTGAAGAAAGATTGCCATGCCTGGGCTGTGGGTCAGAAGTTGACTGGACCGTGGACTGTTGAGACGCCTCTCGGGGCCCTTGGCGGCGTCTTGGGAGTCTTTCGGGGCCTCTTGGGAAGCGCTACGGCGTGTTGGTGGAACGAACAAGGGCTCCCAACTTCGCGTTTCGCGCTGCGCGAAGTGCGAATAACCTCGCGCTCTCGCGCCGCCTCCCAGGGCAGAAAAGGGAGGATGAGGAGGAATCAGAGCCGAACCGAGAAGCGCGAATCACCTCGCGCCCTCGAGCCCTTGAGAATGAAGCATGCTCGCAGTGGAAGGGCAAGACGCGTGGCGGTGCCGGCGTGCCCGGGCCACCACGGCCTCAGCTCCGCTTCCCCCGGGCCCCGCGGCCTCTGGAGACCGACGCGGGAGGAGGAGGAGGAGGAGGAGGAGGAGGAGAAGCAGGAAGAGGACGAGGAGGACGAGGAGGAGGACGAGGAGAACGAGGAGGACGAGGAGGAGGACGAGGAGGAGGACGAGGAGGAGGACGAGGAGGAGGACGAGGAGGAGGACGAGGAGGAGGAGGAAAGGGAGGAGGAAGAGGAGGCACGGCTTCGACCTCGAGTGCCCGCCCCGGACACTCGCCCCTGGACCGCGTCTCGCGGCCGGGGGGGCGCCCAGGACCCCACCGCTGCACCTCGAGCGTCCCCTCCGGGGTCGATCTTCGAAGGTCCCGCGGCCTCCGACGACGAGGGCGAGGAGGAGAAGCAGGAAGAGGAGGCACAGCTTCCCCCTGGACCGCGTCTCGCGGCCGGGGGGCGCCCAGGACACCACAGCTTCAACCGCGAGCGCCCCCTCGGGATCGATGTTCGAAGGTCCCGCGGCCTCCGGAGGCCAAAACAGGAGGAGGAGGACGAGGAGGACGAGGAAAGGAAGGAGGAGGCACCGCTTCAACCTCAAGCGCTTCCTGGGGGCCTCTCGAGGCCTCTTGCGGACTCCTGGGGGCCTCTTGGGAGCTTCTGGGCTCGAAATGTCAGTTCGTGTTCCCCATCTGGGGCTCCTCTTGGAGTGTTCTGGGAGCTCTTTTGGGCCGTCTTGGAAGCTTCCTGGGCCGTCTTGGGGCCCTCTTGGGCTGTCTCGGTGGTCTCTTGGGAGCCTCTGGGCTCGTCTTGAGGCGGTCTTTCGGGCCTCTTGGGCCGCCTTGGAGCGTCTGGAAGCCGAACTGGGGAGAACGCCAAAACCTTTCAAAACCCACAAAAAATCAGTGACAATTTCCTATTGGGCCCCTCCCGAGAGTGCTGTCGGAGATCTGCTGGGACGCTTTGGCAGCTTTTAAACAGTCTTGGAGTGTTCCCGGGCCGCTTCGGACCTCTCTTGGGCTGTCCTGAGGGCGTCCTGGAGCCATTTTAGAGGTTCCTGGGAGCGTCCTGGCGTCTCCGGCGGGGGGTGACCACAGCCACTGGGCAAAGTGAGGCCCCCCCCTGGTCCAGGACCCCCTTCCCCTATATATATATATATATATATATACACATTTATGTATGTATATATATATACACACGCATATACATATGATATACATATATATGAATGTATATATATATTTATATACATATATATATATATATATACATATATAGAGAGAGAGAAACATACGTAAACCATGTAGGATTGTGCACATAGGAGAAGGACAATATATAGAAACATACGTACGTCGTCCAAGGCGCCTCGGAAAGCGCAGAATACTCCTCCAAGGCGCGGAATCATGTTCCCGGACCGCCTTCCGGGAACATGATGGGGACGACCTCCTGAGGGCCTCCAGTGGGCCTCTTGGGGGCCTCTCGGAGGCCTGTTGGGCTCTCCTGGAGGCGTCTTGGGGCGCGCTCAGGGCCATTTTTGGGCATCTTCGGGGCCTCTTGGGGGCCTCCGGGGAGGCTCTTGGGGGCCTCTCTGGGGCCTCTTGGGGCCTCGCGGGGCCCTCTCGGGGCCCGCTGGGCTCGCTTAGGCAGTCTTGAGCCCTGTCGGGGCTGGAACCGTCTTGGGCGGCTCCTGGGCCATCTTGGGGCTCTCCTGAGCCGTCTTGGGGCGATTTTGGAGGTCTCTTGGGCCGTCTTGGGGCGGTTTTGGGGGCCTCTTCGGCCGTCTTGGAGCGGGTTTGGGAGACTTTTGGACGGTCTTGGAGCGTCGGAACCCCGAAAAAGCGAGAAGGCCAACAACCTCGAAAAAAATATGAAAATCAGCGATTTTAGTTTGTCGGCGCTCTCTTGGGAGGCCTCTTGGGATGCCTTCGGGGCCTCATGGAGCTCTCTTGGAACGTCTTCGGGCCTTCCTGGCCATTCCTGAGGCTATCTACGCGCGTCTTGGAGCGCTCGCGGGCCGTCTTGGGCGGTCTCGAACTGTTCCTGGCGGTCCCAGGGGCCCTCCGGGACGCTCCGGACGCTCCCGGGGGCGCCCTGCACCCCCCATGGAGATTACAGGCATCGCCCCGGGCCGCCCCCGGGCCCTACTCCGATGAACCACGCGCGCGCTGCGCGCGCGCTTTGGTTCTAGCAAGATGCGGCGACGGTCTAGGGTTCGCAGCATCGGAGAGCAGAAAGACTTCTATCAATCATGATCAATCAGCAAACCGCACCATCCCTCTATGCCCCCACGGATGCACGCCATGAGCCGCAGTCGACCTTAATCCTGCATTCTCCTCTCAGCAAACCCTCTCAATCCCTTCCCTTTCCACACCCATTTTGGCGGACCAATGGAATCACATTCCACGCGGCAGAGGAGCTGTTGCGGGCGCGGTGGACGAATTCCACTTGGCATGCAACGCGAAAAAGTATGTTCGTTGTCGACGCGGTGGACGTGTTCCACTCGGCGTGCAACCACATGAAACATACAGAGGGCCGCAGGTCGAAATAAGATTCCGCATGATCCCACTTCAGCTGCCTACATACCCTTTGTTTCATTCCCAGGGGGGCGCCTCGAGAAAACAACTCACACACGTACAGCAGCAGCTCGTGTGTCCACCGGGGGGAGGAGGGGGGGCGGGCCCCAGTGCTTAATCAACCCGGTTGAAGCAGCCGCTTTAAGCAGCCAAGATCTGGTCTTTGGGGAGGAGGGAGCGGGGGCCCGCGCCGATCGGCGAAACAAGACATAAGAAACAGCTACGTACCTCTCAAGACGGCTCAATGGGCCCGATTTCGGCACACCCCTCACGCACTCTACGCCTATCCAAGGCCTAGACGACCCAGAGCGTCCAAGGCCCACCTCGAGCAAACCCAATGTCTCGGCATTCCCACAAATTATGGCAATGGAGCGAAGCTTCCGCGCGTTGAGCGGAAGTTCAAGCTCAAGCTAAAAGAGAACTATAAAATGGAGCGAAGCTTCCGCGCGTTGAGCGGAAGTTCAAGCTCAAGCGCATACAGCTGGACTTCAAATAATTTGGATCGAAAATGGAGCGACGCTCACAGCGAAGGCAGAACATCAAGCTCAAGCTAATGTGAAGGGGAGCCCCAGGTTGCCGTGGGCCTGCAGAAGGTGGGTCTCCTTTCTGCGGTCCAGGCGGCGCCAGAGCACCGCTCCCCTCGGATCCTGCCCAATGCCTGCCCACGAACCCCCAGGCCTGTCCAAGGTCAGCCCGACGGCCTATCCAATGCCTGCCTCAGGCTTACCTGGCGGCCTTTCAAGAGCTGATACATGGCCTACCCAGAACCCAGTGAAGGCCCGCACACGACCTAGCCAAGGCTCATCACAGATTTGTCACGTCCAAGATCTTTACAAATTTTACGTCTAGCGAACCACATGCGAGCGCCATAACGAATGTGAACACCCAAATGCGCGCGATCACCGTGCCCGCGCTCGTCTTACAACCGCGACGAAAATCTTTACAACGATGGGCTGTCGTGAAGGGTTCTATGGTGCGCCCACCTTCGTCGTGCAACCACCGCGCAAAATTTGCCAACACTGGGCCACCCTGAAGGTTTGAACGGTACGCGCCAAAAAAAATCGACAACGAAATAATCGATCCGACGGTCTTCCCAGTACCGCGGCGACTGCCGGGACTGATCCGAGTATTCGCTTCCTTCGTGGCGGCCCTGAAAAAAAGCACACCCACCTCAAAAAGCCAACGTCTCGCGTGAGATATCCCCGAATGCTGACCGCAAGTGGGCAAATGTCCCACCCCGTGGTCGCTCCCCATTGTGGCGCCCAACAACGTTTGTTGCGACATCGCGAACACCACGCGGCCCTGAAAAAGACGCGCCTACATCCGTGAAACAAGCGAACCGCTGGAGACATCCCCACAATCTGGGCACGAACCGGTAAGTGTCCTAATTATCCCCTGGCGGCACCCCCTTGTGTTGCCCAAGTGCGAGGCCTGTCACATCGCGAAAATTCTGATCGTGATATGGAAAAGGAGGGAGAAGGAGGAGGAGGGAGGGAGTAGACGGAAGCGCGACACGGATAACAAGAATTCACGACGCAAAACACGGAAATAAACGCCGCAACATATTCCACGAGACGTGCAACTGCCTGCACAATGATCCGTTATCACCGTCGCACCCTTGATCCGCACGCGTTCGACGGAAACTGGCGGCAATCAAACTGGCCCAATCTGCCAGGGCATCGCTCGTGGGGGGAGGGCCTCCTCGCCTCGGGCTGCTCTCCCGCAGCCGCGCCCCGCCGTCGACGGCGAGCGCGCGCCTTGTGGGTGCCCTGACCGTCCCGGGCGGCCGCCGCAGGCCCGAACGTGCGTTTGATTCGCCCATGTCGTCCAGCCCGCCCATCTGAACCAAGAAAGCC
>CAUYUJ010012058.1:423658-443658 GCA_963575745.1 Prorocentrum cordatum | reverse complement strand
GCCGTATAGCCCTATAGCCCTGTAGCCCTATAGCCTTATATCCCTATAGCCCTAATAGCTTTATATCCCTATAGCCCCATAGCCCATATAGCTCTATAGCCCCATAGCCCTATAGCCCTATGGCCCTATAGGTCACAGTCCTATAGCCCTATATATAGCCCGATAGCCCTACAGCCCGACAGCGGTATAGCCCTATAGCCCTAACACAAATCTGATTGGGGTTTTTCTCCGGTATCATTTTTTTGTTGCATCTGGGGCTGTCTGGGAAACCTTTTGAGCGTCTCGGGAGGCGTCGGGGGGGGGGTCTTGCGAGTTACGTGGGGGTTCCTGTTGGGCTTCTGGGAGCCCAGGGCTGGAAATGTTCGTTCGGCCCCCTCCTGGACCGCTGGGCTCTTGTGTGCCTCTTTCCGGCCTCCTGGATGCTGCTTGAGGTCGCTTGGGGGCCTCTTGGAGACCTCTTGGGCTCTCTTGGGGGTCTCTTGGGGCCTCCTCGGAGCATCCTGGACTCCTTCTTGAAGTCGTCATGGGACCTTCTTGGCACGTCTTCGGGGGCCTCTTAGAGTTTTGAAGTCTTTTGGGTGCCGTCTTGGGGCCTCTTGGAGCCTCTTTTGGGTTTCTTGGGGGCCTCTCGGGCCTCTTGGGGGCCTCTTGGGGCCTCTTGGGGGCTTCCTGGGGGCATCTTGGGGCCTCTTGGGGGCATCTCGGGGCGGAGAGCTTGATTTTTCAGTTCGCGTTCCCTCTCTTGGGCCCCTTTTGGGACCTTCTTGGGACCTTCTTGGGCCGTCTTGGGCGGCTCTAGGGCCATCTCGGGGCTCTCTCGGGCCATCTTGGGGTTCTTTTGGCAGCCTCTTGGGCCGTCTTGGAGCGGTTTTGGGAGCCTCTTGGGCGGTGCGCCGGAAACACGAAACAGCGAGAATGCAAAAAACATGTTCAAAAAAGCCTTCCGAGCGCTTCTTGGGGGCTTCTCGGCGCCTCCTGGAGCCACTTGGGGTCGAAAGCTTGGAATTCGATGGTGGCTTTCCTCCTCTGGGGCCCTCTCGGGCCCGTCTTGGGGACTCTCTTGGGCCGTCTTGGGCCCTTCGTGGGCCGTCCTGGAGCTTTCTGGGGCTGTGTTGGGGCCCTCTGGAGCGCGTCCTGGGCCGTATTGGGGCGGTCTCGGGAGCTTCTGAGGTCGTCAAGCACGGACCGACAGCGAAAACAAGCAATATGTTGAAAATATACGTTTTACGAAGAGAATGGGGTTATTTTGGCCCCTTGGGGCTCTCTTTGGGGCCCTATTGGGGGTCGCTTGGGGTGTCTTGGGGGCTTCTGAAGCCACCTTGGAGGCCATGTTGGGCGTCTGGGAGCGACCTTCGGGCGTCCCGGGTCTGTTCTGGAGCCTCTTGGGGCCTCCTTGGCGCCTTCTGGCGGCCTTCTGTGAGGCCCCGGGGCTCCCCGAGGGCCCCGGGGCCCACATTTGCGGTCGTCTTGGGCCCTTCGTGGGCCGTCCTGGAGCTCTCTGGGGCTGTATTGGGGCCCTCTGGGGCGCGTCCTCGGCCGGACCGACAGCGAAAACAAGCAATATGTTAAACATATACGTTTTACTAAGGGAATGGGGTTATTTTGGCCCCTTGGGGCTCTCTTTGGGGCCCTATTGGGGGTCGCTTGGGGTGTCTTGGGGGCTTCTGAAGCCACCTTGGAGGCCATGTTGGGCGTCTGGGAGCGACCTTCGGGCGTCCAGGGTCTGTTCTGGAGCCTTTCGGGCCTCCTTGGTGCCTTCTGGCGGTCTTCTGTGAGGCCCCGGGGCTCCCCGAGGGCCCCGGAGCCCACATTTGTGGTAGCGGCGCCGGCCCCGGGCGCACGGACCTGGTGCGCCGTCATATGAATAAATACGTATGGTGTTTTACCATGCGTATACATACACGTACGTGAGATGTTACACCATGCATATGCATACACATACGTAGATGTGATAACATGCATATGCTTACACATACGTCAGCATTGACACACTGTATGTACATGCACGTACGTAAGATGCTGTACCATGCATGTAGATACATGTACGTATGATATGAGGTCACAAATGTTCATAGATATACGTGTGCTGTGGTCTCAGATATACAGATATACAGCCATGCCCCCCCTAGCTGAATATGATACCTATGTGTGAATCATACGGGGCGCGCATGGGTTAACATCACACATGCATAGGGCGGCGTGTCCCGGCAGGCGGCTCCACAGCCGGACAATTGTTTCAAGGGTTTTGTTTCAAGTTGTGTTTCAAGTTTTGTTTCTGGGGCGTTTCGGATTTTGTCTCTGGGCCCTGGCCTGGTTTTGTTTTTGGGCCCTGGCCAAGAGTGCCCAAGAGGCCCCCCCGGAGGCCCCAAGAGGTCAGAGTTGTGAGGATGCCTCAGGCGGTAGTGGCCAGACCACCTGCTCAGGGCATCTCGCAACTCAGAGTGGCGAGGGTCTCAGGCGGAAGTGGCCAGACCACCTTGGGGCAATGTATCTCCGAGGTCAGAGCTCAGTGCATCTCGGAACCCAGAGTTGCGAGGATGTCTCAGGCGAACGTGCCCGGACCACCATGGGGCAGGGCACCTCCGAGGTCAGAGATCGCAGGATGTCTCAGGCGAGATCGGAGTGAACACCTCACCTCAGGGCGTCTCGGAACCCAGAAATGCGAGCGTGTCTCAAGCGAAAGTGCCCGGACCACCGTGGGGCAGGGCACCTCCGCGGTCAGAGTGTCGAGGATGTCTCAGGCGAAAGTGGTCTGACCAACTCAGGTCAGAACGTCTCGGAACCCAGAATTCTGAGGATGTCTCAGGCGAACCGGGCCTCCTCCTGCGCTTCCTCCTCTTCCTCCTCCTCCTCCTCCTCCTCCTCCTCCTCCTCCTGCTCTTCCTCCTCCTGCTCCTCGTCCTCCTGCTCCTCCTCTTCTGCCTGGATGCTGCGCCGGTTGCGAACGCCTGCTCCTCCACGAAATTAGTCCTCATCCGCCTCCCCTTGCCCATGTCCCTCCCCGCCTCCTCGCTCTTTCTCCCCCTCCTCCTCCTCCTCCTCCTCCTCCTCCTCCTCCTCCTCCTCCTCCTCCTCGTCGTCCTACTCCCCCCCTGTCCTGTCTTCATCCTCCCACTCCTCCTCCCTCCTCCTCCTCCGCTGGCCGAGCCGGGCCGGGCCGGGCCGAGCCGAGCCGGCGGAGGAATAGTCTGATTATGGAAGGGAGGGGGAAGAGAACGAGCAGGAGGAGGAGGAGGAGGAGGAGGAGGAGGACATGGATGAGGTGCTTTTTCGAACGGCCGAAACGGTCCTCCTGGTCCCCTCCACCTCCTACTCCTTCTGGCTCTACCCTCGGCTCGGATTGCGCTGGACGCCTGCCCGACGTTCACTCCTCCTCCTTCTCCTCCTCCTCATCCTCCCTCCTCCTTCCCGGGTGCCCGGGGGATGCCCGGATGCCCCGGTGCCGGGGTGCCTGCAGTGCCCGGGTGCCCAGGTGGTGCCCGGGTGCCCGACAGGGGGTCTTCCGTGCGGGTCTTCCGTGCGGCGACAGTGCTCTCGCTGTTGAAGGATGCGAATCCAAGGGCGCAGTTGTACGACCGAATGTGCTGCATGAAGTGGTCGTGGGAAGGACCCGGACGAAGGAGCTGAGCCATTTCGGCCGGAGCGGGAGGCAGTAGGGGGATGCCAACCAGGGCTCCGTACCTGCAGCACGCGCCGAAGTCCTTTCTGCGTGCTGCCGGGCAACGCGCGCGTTCGGCGAAGAAGTGCAGAGCCCCGCACGTTGCGCAGGCTCCTTGGAAGTGGCCGGTCGGAGAGAAAGACGCTTTCGGAACGCGGTTGCTGCACCATTCGTCTGTCGACCACCAGCCGGCGCGGTGGCCGGTGCGTACGCCAAGAGAAGTCCCAGGCACGGGTTCTGCGAACCAGTTCCGATGCGCTGCGCAGGCGGGCGGACAGCTGGACGAGTTCGGAAGTGCTACGCGGGTGGACTTGAGGCGACACCACGGCACGGAACATTTCGGCGAGTCACGCGCTCGGAGGTACATGCGGACGGCTGCCGCCACCTGCTTGCGGAGTGCTTGCAACGGATCACTACGTGGACGGGCGTGTGGGACACCAGAAGACCCCGACGTCAGAGGATGATGGGGCCCGGCGGCGGCGGTGGCTACCGCGGCATGTCGGACGTGGTCGGGGCAGTATCCGGTGGCGTACATTGCTTTCGTCAACTTTCTGTCGCACAATGGGAGGGAACATGTGGGTTTAAAGCAACGTTCGCACATGCCGTTGTTGTGCGGCACTGCGCGTCGCGCGCCATGGCGGGCGGGGGCGCGGCAGCCGGCCTTTCCGGGCCCCTGGCAAGGGGGCCCCGCGAGGCAACAGTGCCTACATTCCACCACGGTGCCGAGAGGGCCCACGAGAAAAGCGCACCCAATGGCACGATTGCTACATGGCTTCCGTTTCCGAATGCGCGCGATGCAGAGGCCGTCGGACGACTTCCGTTGAGCTACACCGTTGCACCCAGACGAGCTACAAGGGCGTTCGGCTTGCTCGTAGGATCGTTTGGAGAGGGATGGTAGTGGTTGTGGTGTGGACAGCCCACACGTTCGACACAGGCCTGCTGAACCAGGGGTGGAACGGCCGTCGCACCTACGCGTCGCGCGTGGGAAACAGGACGAAATGCAAAGACAGCACAAAGTGTCCTCTGGCGACTCGACTACGTTCATACACGCGGGCGTGCGGCAAAAGTGGAGCAGGGCGGGCGGTTGGCAGACGAGGCAATGCTGTCCGTGTTGTCGAGGAACGCGGAAGTTGCAGGTGGCCGTGGCGCAAGGAAAGACCCCGACGATGCATATGGGGCATTGCGCGCCCGTTCGAGATGTGCTTTCTTACACCGCTGGCGCCCCGCACTTCGGAGTGCTACATCGCGAGGGCGTAGATGCAAGCGCCGTCGAAGACTGCGCTGGAGCGGCTAGGGAAGGGCTGGCGGCTGGGCTGGCTCCGCCACAGTGAGCGCACAAATCTGGAGTTCCGGGCGCTCCTCGGCGCGAAAAGCACACTGCGCACGGTCGACGTCCGGCTTGGCATGGGACGCAAGTGCTGTGGGCTGCATCGCTCCGTTCCTCCTGGCAGCCAGGCGATGCGCAGGCGAATTGCCGACCAGGGTTGTAGTGGCAAGAATGGTTGTTGTAATGGTTAACGCATTGCGGAAGCCGGCCTGATGCATTTTTGACCTTTCGCCGGACGTGGGAAGGACACCCCAGCACCGCGAAGCGACAGGGCAGGGAGCCTTCAGAGCACGGAAAGCACGGGCCAGATGATTTGTCGGTTGCCAGAAGGCGGCAGCCGACGCGGGCGTTCCTACACAAGTTCCATTCACGCGTGGTATTGTGGCATGGGTCGGAATAGTGCGTTGTGCAGAAAGTAGGCGTGACATGTGTTTTTGGCCGTCGGAAGGGTGGAGCTACAGGGGCCTCGCACTGGGGGTGGGCACACCGTGCATCTGCCGAAAAGGCACCGCTTGCAAAATCTTTGACGTTCTCGTTTGTTGGTGCCTTCGACTGGGATCGGAGCTTGGAGTCCACTGCAAATTGGATAGTTATGACACGTGTGTCGCGGCCTCTCAGTAACAGCTGAAGCCATGACCACGAATGCGGAGGTGCAGGGAGCGGCGGCTCGACCCGCGATATGGATGGCAGCCTCCAATGCCGTAGAAGTAAGCAGGAGAATACTGACTGGTGACTGCGGAGGCAGCAGCATCATGTCTTCAGCCGATATGGGGTACGGGGCCGGTGGAGAAGGACGCGGAAGTGCAACTCGGAGACCTTGTTGGAAGCTCCGGGAACAGCCTCGGCGCTGACCTGGGCCCCGTCATGGCTCCATGGATGGGCCAATGGTTGTGCACGGAAACGGAAAGAGCGCTGAAGGAACTTGCCCGAGACGGTTCATGGCACCCTTCGCTCTTGGGAGCGTAAAAATGTTAAGGGCTGGTTACGTCACTGCTCCCCGTCCTCCTTTCCTCCTCGTCCTCCTCCTCCTCCTCCTCCTCATCATCATCAGCCTCCTCCATGTCCTCCCCGCTCTCTTCAATCTGCCGCTCCTTCTCTTCCTACACCTCGTTCTCGTCCTTCCTCACCTCTAGTCACTCCCCAGTCCTCCTCATCCTTCGCTCCCCTTCCATCCTTGTCATCAGCATCCCTCGCCATCATTACTTACGCCTCCTCATCATCATAATGTATGGTGTGGCTCTCGCGTGGCCATCATTGGGCTGTCTTGGGGCCTCGCATGACCCTCTCGGGGTCAGCTTTTGGAGGCATACTGGAAGTCTCTGGGGCGTATTGGGAGGAGTTGTTGGGCCTCTTGGGAGCCTCCGGGGAGCCTTTTGAGGGGCGCTTGGGTGGCCTCGGGGGGTTTCTTGCGGCCTCGTGGGGCCCTCTTGGGGTCCGCTGGGCTCGCTTAGGCAATCTTGAGGCCATGTTCGGGGCCCCGTAAACCCGGACACGCTAAACCCGGACACCCAACATCCCTTGAAACCAATTTTTCCAGACGGCGGCAGGAACAAAACAAGGCACTGCAGCGCTTCCAGAATAAATCCGGACACAAGCCCGTAAAGCCTGTAGAAACCTCGCTAAACCCGGACACAAACCCGAATCCTGCAGTGCAGCATACAAAAAATGCACGGGTGCTGAAAAATGTGAATTTGCAGAAGAAGGAGCCGTTTCCTTGGTTTCCCGTGTCCTGGTTTATCTGTGTCCTGGTCTCTGGGGGCCTGACATGTCGGGGCCCTCCTGGGGCCGTCTTGGGCGACTCCTGCGCCGTCCTGGGGCGCTCTTGGGCCGTCTTGGGACGCCTTTGGGGGCGTCTTGGGCCGTCTTGGGCCCGGTTTAAGGGTCTCTTGGGCCGTCCTGGGGCTCTCTTGGGGGCCTCTTGGGCCGTCTTGGAGCGTCGGAAAGCAAAAAAAGCAAGAACGCGAAAAACATCGAAAGAACCAATGACAAATCAGCGTTTGTGGCCTCTTGGGGTTCTCTTGGGAGGCCTCTTGGAGGCCGCTTGGGGCGTGTTGGTGGCCTGTGGGCTCGTCTGGAGGCCATGCTGGCGCGTGTTGGAGGCTCGCTGGCCTTTTAGGCAGTCGTCAGGCCATGTCGGGGCCCTCCTGGGGCTGTCTTGAGCGGCTCCTGGGTTGTCTTGGGGCTCTTTGGGCCATCTTGGGACGCCTTTGGGGGCCTCTTGGGCTGTCTTGGGGCCGGCTCAGGGGCCTCTGGGGCCGTCCTGGGGCTGTCTTGGGTGCCTCTTGGGCCGTCTGGCAGCGTCGGAAAACAGAAAAAGCGATAAGGCAAAACAAATAGAAAAAAAACAATGAAAAATCAACGGTTGTGGCCTCTTGGGGCTCCTTGGGAGGCCTCTTGGAGGCCGCTTGGGGCGTGTTGGTGGCTTCTGGCCTCGTTTGGAGGCCATGCTGGCGCTTGTTGGAGGTCCGCTGGGCTCGCTTAGGCAGTCTTCAGGCCATGGCGGGGCCCTCCTGGAGCTGTCTTGGGCGGCTCCTGGGCCGTCCTGGGGGCCTTTTGGGCCGTCTCGGGACGCTTTTGGGGGCTTCTTGTGCCGTCTTGGGGCCGGCTTAGGGGCCTCTTGGGCCGTCCTGGGGCTCTCTTGGGGGCCTCTTGGGCCGTCTTGGAGCGTCGGAAAGCAGGAAAAAGCGAGAAGACAAAAAACAATGGAAAAACAAGTTAAAAACAAAACAGCGTTTTTTGCCTCTTGGGGCTCTCGTGGGAGGCGTCTTGGAGGCCGCTTGGGGCGTGTTGGTGGCCGCTGGGCTCGTCTGGAAGCCATGCTGGCGCGTGTTGGAGCGTTCGCGGGCTGTTTTGGCTGGGCTGGAGCCCGCCCTGGCGGTCTCTGGAACCGAACGGGAACCCTTCCGAGCGGCCCTGGGGGCCCTGCACCCCCATGCGCCCCCGAGGTCCTTGGGCTCGGCCGGGGGACCTCGTCCCCCGGGATATATATATATACAGAGAGAGAGAGAGAACAAAAAAAGAGAGAGAGAGAGAGAGTCAACAACAACTGGGAGAGAGAGATAGAGGATGAGACAGAGAGATAGAGAGAGAGAGACCGAGGAAGAGAGAGAAAGAGAGAGACAAAACAATACATACAGAGAGAAAGAGAGAGAGAGAGAACCATTCAACATACACAGAAAGACAGGCGGGCAGACAGAGAAAGAGAGGGAGAGAGAGACCGAGAGACCGAGGGAGAGAGAGAGAGAGAGAGAGATAGAGAGAAAACCACAGAGCAGGACATCTGAATAGAGAGGGAAAGCGAGATAGAGAGAGAGGGAAAGAGAGGGAGAGACAGAGAGAGGGAAAACAACAGAGACACGGCGAGAAACGAGGGACAGAGAGACAGAGAGAGAGAGAGAGAGCGCGAGCGAGCGAGGCCGACGGAGATCGAGAGAGAGAGAGAGACGGGCAGCGCCGTGCGGGCTGTGGCTGTAGCTCTGCGAGGGGCTCGGCTGGTGGCACTCGGGCCAGCCCGGGGCCGGCCCGTCGGCCCACTGCTCCGCGCCGCGCCCGTGGAAGGCCGCGGGGTCCTGGAGAAAGGAGGGGGAGGGTGGCGTGCAGGGCAGGCGCTGGCCTCGCCCCCCCCCCCCCCCCCCAAGTGCACTCAAGCTTCCTGCCCCCCCCCCCTCCCCCCTCTCGCGCCTCCCTCGCCTGCCATCCCTCTCGCCTCTCCTGGAGAGGGGGGAGAGGGGGGGGCGCGCGCAGGGTGCACCCCACATCATGGAAGAAGTCCCCGATGCGAGCACAATGCGCCACACGCGGCCGAAATGCGCCCTTCTGGGTACTTGGCCTGGGGGCCGCTGGCGAATCTGCATGCTGTGCTCGGGGTAGTGGGGAAGAAAGGAAAGTTCAGGAGCTCGCCGAAGGCGTTCATTGTCCTTGCGGACGACACGTAACTGCTGGGCGAACTGCTCACGTGAACGTCGACACCCTCTTGCTGAGCAGAACGTCGCATCTCGAACTGCTCGCGCGGAGGTGCGTCCACGGTGGTCATCCGCCGCTTGCTGAAAGCGGCCCCGATAAGGTCGCACACAGCGTCCAGCGCACCTTGTGCTAACGACGTCGCCGACTCAAATATCGTCATGACGCCCGAGTCAACGCTCACTCTGGCCAACGACGGACATCGTCACAATCAGAAACGTGCCGCTCGAACTCGTGAGGATCAACGCTACGAATCTTCTCCAAATCCCCAGTCCGCAGCCGTACGGTAGGGGCCCTTCCATAAGGAACCTTCCACAAGAAACCCAACCCTGAGACCCCAGGCGGTCCATTGATTTTTGGTGTGGGAACGTCACGCTGTCCATCGTAAAACTATCGAGACCCAAGAAAGCCAGGGCACCCTGGAGGCAAGCAGGGTATTTCTTGGCATGGGCCTCCACTGTAGGGCAGGATTCAATCATCATCGAACCGGGAAGTCGGGTCGGAGTCGAAATCGAATCGGGCCAGCTGCGCCCAGAAACACAACCACGCTTTACAGACGGCTCGGGAATCTGCTGACACAGGTCAATCCGGACCCGGGTCAGTCAGGCCTTGCAGAATCCTGCAAGATCCTGCAAGATCCTGCACCCAAACCAGGGTCAATGCGCAGGATCTTGCACACCCCATCCCTTCGCTTCTGCCTGCTCCCCCCCTTGTGCACCGAGACCCCGCGCTGCGAAACAAACGGCATCGCTAAAGAGTCACGACCGGAGCGCGGCATCTCTCGAGCCGAAGCGAGCTGTGCCAGCCTTCTCCCTCGCCCCTCTCCCTTCCCCCTCCCCATCCCTCCGCTTCAGCCTACTCCCCCCCCCTCTCGTCCCCCGCGATCTGGCGCTGCGAAACAATTTTTTGATTCGCGGGTCGAGAGCGCACCTCTTCCGGTCGAAGCTAAGCGGGCCGCGCGAAGCTTGAATTAACCAGAGATGGGGGAGGAGAAGGGGGGCGCAGCCTCAGAACGAGGCCGGGAGGAGGCAAAGCTGGCGCTGCGAAGACAAGCAGCATCGCCAAAACTCACGACCGGAGCCCCGGCCCCCTATCTGCCTGCGACACCTCTCCAGCTGGAGCGATCTGTGCCGGCCCCCTCCCTCGCCCCTCGCTCCCCCCTCCCATCCCCTCGCTTCTGCCTCGGCGGTGGACAAACCTCCCTTTAGTAGACCTCCCCTTAGTGAAAACGGCCTGGGACCGAAATCGACGGACCTGGACCCGCAAAAATGACGGTCGCGACGCCCTCTCGCGAACCGAAAACGGCCACTTCCTTAATCGACGTGTCAGGGTAGGAGGTCTGTCCAACCCCGACTGCCTGCTCCCCCCCTCTCCCGAGATCAGGCGCGGAGAGAAAAGCAGCGCCGCTAAAAAGTCACGACCGGAGCCCCGGCCCCCATCTGTCCGTGGCAGCGCTCGGACCGGATGGATCTCTGCTGGCTCCCTGCCTCGCCCCTCTCCCCTCCAACCCTCCCCATGCCTCCGCTTCTGCCTGCTCCCCCCCCTCGTGCTCCGCGATCTGGCGCCGCGGGAAACAAAACAACAGCATCGCTTAAGAGTCACGACCCGAGCCCTGGTCCCCATCTGTCTGCGACATCTCTCGAGCCATGGAGCGATCTCTGCCAGCCCCCTCCCTCGCCCCTCTCCCCTCCCCCTCCCCATCCCTTCGCTTCTGCCTACTCCCCCCTTCTCTCGTCCCCCGAGATCTGGCGCCACAAAAAAAGCAACATCGCTAAGAAGTCACGACCGGAGCCCTGGCCCCCATCTGTCTGCGGCACCCCTCGAACCAAATCGATCTGTGCTGGCCCCCTCCCTCGACAATTACGCAATTCGAATACTACCCTCCTCTGTCCCCTGGTGGCGTCGGGGAAATGTCTGGCCCCCCTCCGCGTAATGGTTTCTTGTGCACACACAAGATTCCCAGGAATCGGGTGTTCGTTTTTGTTTTAATGCTGCTCTCGCTGAAGCGCTGGCCTCATTTTCGGGCTACCGCTCGTTCCGAATCGTGCTCCCGCTGCAACGCTAGCCTCATTTCTGCGCTTCCGCTCGTCCCGAATCGTGCTCTCGCTGCAGCGCTGGCGCCATTGTTTCCAGCGCCATGCCACGGCATGTTTTTCGGTCCTTCCAAATAGGCCTTACAATCTGGAGAATTACCCCCCGAAAAAAACGTCGGAAGTGGTTCCGCATTCGGTGTCGATTCGTTAATTTTTTGGGGCTGCAGAACCCCCCCTCAAATTGGGGCGTCGCCACGCCATGCTATGTCAAGCTACGCGTCCTCATTTCCGCGTTTACGCGTTTTTTTGTTCCTTTTCCGAATGCTGCTCTCGCTGAAGCGCTGGCCTCATTTTCGGGCTACCGCTCGTTCCGAATCGTGCTCCCGCAGCGCTCATTTCCGCGCTTCCGCTCGTCCCGAATCGTGCCCCCGCTGCAGCGCTGGCGTCATTATTTCCAGTGCCATGCCACAGCATGGTTTTCGGTCCTTCCAAATAGGCCCCAAAGTCTAAAAAAAACCTCCAGAAAAAACCTTCGGAAGTGATGTCACTTTCGGTGTCGATTCGTTGACTTTTTTTGGCCGTAAAGTCCCCCCCCTTTGGGGCGTCGCCACGCCATGCTATGTCATGCTACGTGTTGACCATCAACACCATGCTATGCCACGTAATGCTATGTCATGTTGCGACATCCGATTGTGCGAATAGGAAGAAGATCTACGCCATGGTAAATGATGGGAGGGAGGGGTAGGACGTCAGATATGATGCGAGCGCAACTAGCTTGCCCCTCCCCCCCCCCTCCCCATCCCTCCGCTTGTGCCTACTCCCCCCCCTCGTCCCCCGAGATCTGGCGCCGCGAAAAGAAACAGCATCGCTAAAGAGTCACGACCCGAGCCCTGGTCCCCATCTGTCTGCGGCACCCTTCGCGCCGGAGCGAACTGGGCTGGCCCCCTCCCTCGCCCCTCTCCCCTTCCCCTCTCCATCCCTTCGCTTCTGCCCGCTCCCCTCCCTCTCGTCCCCCGAGATCGGGCGCCGCGAAAAAAGACAGCATCGCTAAGAATTCACGACAGGAACCCTCGAAAAAACCACAGCATCGCTAAAAAGTCACGCACGACCAGAGCCCTGGACCCCAGCTTTTTCTGCGGCATCTCTCGAGCCGGAGCGAGGTGTGCGTGCCGGGGGCGGCCAAAAAGGGGGCGTCCAAGAGGGGGGTTGCAAATCATGGCCGACGGCACGTACGCGGCAAAAGGGGGGGGCCAGGGACGTATTGAAATAAGAAGAGGCGCTATGAAATCTGGGGAGATGTCATGGCCCTCGCCATGATATCCACCCCCCGCCAGTCATCACCCCCCTTTTGCCGCCCCCGAGCCCTGGACCCCAGCTTTCTGCGGCATCTCTCGAGCGGGTGCAAGGTGCGCGTGCCACGGGGGCGGCCAAGAGGGGAGCGTCCAAGAGGGGGGGTGCAAATCATGGCTGGCGGCACGTGCGCGGCCCAAGGGGGGGCCAGGGACGCATTGAAATAAGAAGAGGCGCCATGAAACCTGGGGAGATCTCATGGCCCACGCCCTAGTCATCACCCCCCTCTCTGCCGCCCTCGAGCGTGCCACCGGGGCCCGAGGGTCCGGGCGGAAAAAAAGCGCCCGGCGTATATAAAACGCCCGCGAGAGACGCCCAGATCTCAGGGCCCCCCCCCTGCGGCGGTCGCGCTACCGCCGTCGCCCGGGGAGCGCTCGCAGAGCGTTCTCCAGAGCGCTCCGGGAAGGCCGCGGCGCTCGCTACAGTGGAGGCCGATCCGAGAAACCCGCGCGGACCTCCGAGTCTTCATGTTTATGTCATTCTTCGTTCCCCTACTCACGTTCAGCTGCCGCCCAAACACCTCAAGAAAAAATTGGAGCAGACGTACGACCAGAACTCTTCACCCCGTCCCACGCCGGGCGCTGCTGCCTCTCTTGGGGGCGGTCGGGGACGTCGGGGAGTAGCATACGACAGGGGCCAGTCCGCAAGAAACCTTCCACAAGAAACCCAACCCCAGGACGACAATTGATTTGGGGTGTGGAAGCGTCGCGCTTTCCACCGCAAAACCATCGAAACCCAAGAAACCCAGGGCACCCTGGAGGCAAGCAGGGTGTTTCTTGGCATGAACCCCCACTGCACCTCCTCCAGAGCCGACGGATCTCAGGGAATCCCGACGCATCCTCACCCGATGCTGTCCTCGTCCTGGCCTCCTCTCAGTTGGGCGAAGACGCCCGGCGTGGAAAACGCTTGCGACGCCCAGGCCCAGGTCTCAGGGGCCCCCCGGACACCCCAGGACCACGGCCCCTGCCTGCTCTACCCCCCCCCCCACACCTCGACAATTCACCTTGAGCCCCAACCATCGACCCCCTCCCCTCTTCTCGAACAGGGCTCGAGCGAAGGGGTGTTTTTGGCGATTGCGTGGACCGTTGTCGGTTTGCCTTCGTCTTGCAGCCAGGGCGGAGCGAAGACTGAGCGAGGAAGAGCGGAAACAAAACGGCGGCGACAAACACTGGATGGCTTGAGCCCTGCTCTCGAAGAGGAAGAAGACGGCATGAACATAGACTTCTGGCGGTCAACGCGGGTTTCTTGGACCTGCGCTGGGGCCCCCTGGCGGGGCCTCTGGAACCGACCCTGGAGCGCTCTGCGCGCCAGGGAGGGGAGTCCGGCGCAGATCCAGGAAATCCGCGCGGACCTCCAACAGTTTATGTTTATGCCGATTTTCCTCCCTGTACTTTTCGGCGAAACCATGTCGCTTTGCCCCCCTTGGAAGCGACATCCCGCCCCTGGACCCCTCCGCGCGGGATCCCAACAACCAGCCGAATGGGACCCCAACAAGACCCCGATCGGATTCCAAACCAAGGCCCCCCCGAGGTCCGCGAAGCCGCCGTCGCTCCAGGACAGCGGCCGGGGCGCGCTGCGCTGGGGGTGGAGCATGGCTTCTGCGCGCGCGCGGGCGCGCGGCCGAAGGCGGCCGGGGGCGCCGGGCCTCCCTGGCCCGCTGGCGCGCGCCCCCGTCGGGGCAGAAACGGCTCAGGGGGAAAGGGGGGGGCTCGGGGGGCGCCGGGGATAGGTGGCGACATCCGAACCGTGCCCCACCAACCATGGATGTCTCCTGAATCGATGGGAGACTTGGCGGCGCGCACAAGGGGGTGGGGGGAGGGGGGGGGGGGCTTCTTAGAAGCAGGCGGCTTCTAAGAAGCCCCCCCCCTCCCCCCACCCCCCTCTGCGCGTGGCTGAGAGACGGGGGTTGGGTTTGAACTCCGCCACATGTTGTGTTCGACGCCTTCCGAGCCCCACCCCGGCCGCCCGCCCAGTCAGTTGCCTAACTGGTGGAGCGGCGAGGGTCGGGTCTCGGATGTCGCCGCCGAGAGAGGGGACGAGGGGGAGGGACAAGCCAGGTCTAGGTCGGGCGTGTCCTCCTACAGGCGGATGTTGGACGAAAAACAAAACACTGTCAGGAAATACTCAGAACAAGTGCTCGAACTTGTCGAAACGAGTTCCCCTGACGATTTTTTCACTTATCCGAATAGTCCTCCTGTAGAGGGACAGGCCCGACGTAACAATAGGGTTCGGACTTCGCCGCCGAGAGGCGGGACGAGGGGGGAAGGACAAGCCAGGTGCGCTCGCACCAAATCTGACAGCCTGCCCCTCCCAGCCGTGGCTTCCTATCTTGCGCTTTTTCTGCCCTGCTGACGCCGCGTCACTGCGGACCTGGAACTCCAACGAGGACACCATCGTGTTATGCGCAATCGGCAAAGGGAGCTGCGTATACTATTGGAGGTGGCGGGTGAGCAGGAGGAGGAGCTTGGGGAGGAGGGGCGGAGCGGAGCGGAGCGGCGCCGATGTCGCCCAGAAGGCGTCCCTTGTAAAGAACGGCGGGTGCGCCGGGGCGCCTCCGTTCTGAACTCGGAACCCGGCCGACGTCGGAAAGCTGGAATCGGAAACTTGGGAGCTGGAGTCGGACGGCCGGTGTGGATTCGGAAAAATGGTAGATGGAGTCGGGAAACCAAGAGCCGGAGTCGGAGAGACGGGCGTCGGAGCCGGAAAGGACTCGGAGAGATAGGAGCTGGGGTCGGAAAGCTGGGGGCCCGAACCGGGAAGTGGGAAGCGTTAGTCAGAGATGTGGGAGCTGGAGTCGGAACGCTGGGAGCCCGACTCGGTCGGGAGCCGGAGTCGGAGAGAAGGGAACTGAAGCCAAACAATTGCGAGCCGGAGTCGGAAACGTGGGAAGTGGAGTCGGAAAGTCGGGAGCCGGAGTCGGGGAGACGGGCGCCGGAATCGAAACATTGGGAGCTGGAGTCAGAGAATCGGGAGCCCAAGTCGGAAAAATGGGAGCCGGAGTCGGGAAATTGGGAGCCGAAGTCGGAAAGATGGGAACTGGAAAGGGAAAAGAGGGAGCTGGAATCGGGGAGATGGGAAAAAGGACTCGGGAAATTATGAGAGAGACGCGCGCTGCAATCGGAAAGTTGAGAACCAAAATCGGCGAAATGAACGCTGGAGTCGGAAGAAAAAAATAGGGGCCGCGCTCGCAAAGATGGGAGCTGGAGATGCAAAGTGGAGAGCTGGAGCTGGAGGTATGAGGCGCCTCAGTTGGATGTGCGCACGTACACCGATTCCATACCCCCTCCCCACAGCTCGTCATCGCAGGCAAGCGTTTCCCAGACCCCATGAATATGATTACTTCGTACTGTCTGACAGATGTCGTCGAGCCAGCGCATCCGAAGCCGTTGTGGCGGCCTCCGAGATCGCACGTCGCAGCAGGGTGGGTCCCACATCGCGATTTCCCAATTCCATTTGTGTTTGCCGTGCACCAGTTAAAATACCCAGCGCCATTTCTGTCGTCTGCGCTTTGTAACCCAGTTCTCGTAGCGAACAGACGTGTTCCACAACATGTGCTGTTTTTTGTTATTATCCACTCGTGCCATGGCTCGATGTATGTACGAGTGTCCGAAGACGAACTGGAGGACGAGCGTGTGGAATGTGTGTCGCTGTCGGTGCCGCTCATTCTGAAGCTCAATAATTCTCAATAATTGGCAACCATTCCACAGATGGAGGGCGTGCCGTTCTCAAAATGCGGCTCTCGTCCTCAGCGCCGCGCACACTCGCTTAAAACATTTGCACGAGTTTCACCGATTGATGGCGACTCGCTTTCAAAATGTGGCTTTCGCCGTAGCGCCGCGCACATTCGCTTATATATATATATATATATATACACATATACACATATATATATATATATATATGAATAACTCCTGGCGAAGGACCCATCCATATGTAATTGTGAATACCACAATTGTGATCCCCGCCTTCGGTGGAGCTCCTTGTGGAGCCACAACTCGCGTGAAGGGTGTGCCGGAATGGGTGCGGTGGCGCCATGCGAACCCTGCCAATGTGGCCTTCCCTGTGGCGCCACGAAGCGTGTGAGGCGTGCACCGAAATGGGTGCGGTGGCGTCTTGCGAACCCTGACATTGGGGCATTGATGGAACTCCCTATGGTGCCATGAAACGTGTGAGGGGTGTGCCAAAATGGGTGCGGTGGCGCCGTGCGGACTGCGCCACTAGGACCTGAAGTGGAGCTCCCTATGGGGCCACGCAACGTGTAAGGTGTGTGCCGAAATGGACGCCGCGCCGCCATGCGGACTGCGCCAATAGGACCTTATGTGGAGCTCCCTATGGGACCACGAGACGCGTGAGGGGTGTGCCTGAATGGGGCGGCGCCGCTATGGGGCCACGAACCGTGTGAAGGGTGTGCCGAAATGGGTGCGGCGCCGCCATGCGGACTGCGACGCTAGGACCTTAGGTGGAGCTCCCTATGGTGCCAAGAAACGTGTGAGGAGTGTGCCTGAATGGGGCGGCGCCGCCATGCGGATTGCGCCACTGGGACCTGAGGTGCTCAAGATGGGGCCACGAAACGGGTGAGCAGTGTGACTGAATCGGGCGGCGCCGCCATGCGGACTGCGCCACTGGGACGTCAGGTGGAGCTCCCTATGCGACCACGAAGAGGGTGAGGGGTGTGGCTGAATGGGGCGGCGCCGCCATGCGGACTGCGCCACTAGGACCTGGGGGTGGAGCTCCCTATGGGGCCACGAAACGTGTGAGGGATGTGCCTGAATGGGGCGGCGCCGCCATGCGGACTGCGCCACTGGAACCTGAGGTGGAGCTCCCTATGGTACCACGAAGCGTGTGAATGGCGTGACGAATAATGATGATGATGATGCTGCTGCTGCTGATGATGATGGTGATGATGATGACGATGATGATGATGATGATGATAATGATGATGATGATGATGATGATGATGATGCTGATGCTGATGCTGATGCTGATGCTGATGCTGATGATGATGCTGATGATGCTGATGATGATGATGAGGGAGGGGGCAGCGGGAGGAGTGATGCGGGGCGCTGTCTCTTCAAAACAAGGACCCAACACCACAGGATGGTTGGGAATTGCAAGAGTTTGTCGGATCGAGGGCGGTTCCTTTTCAAAATGTGGCTCTCGTCAGCGCCGCACACATCCGTTAAAACCATTGCAAGAGTTTCTCGGATTCCCATGATCAACGTGCCAGGAACGGTGTTTTGGAAGGGTTTGGGATTATGAGTGTACACAAGTTATGTTGATTCGAGGTGTTGAAGTCTCAGGACTGGCGTTCTGGCAAGATGCAGGATCGTCAGGACCCAACCATCAAGTTTGTCCTTGGCGTTGGAATCCCTAGAACCATGTTTTGGCATGCTCAAGGGTCTTCAAACGGTGTCTTCCAACGAGGCAGTTCCCTCAATGGAAATGCACCGTTGTAAGGGCCTATGAAGTGGAAGCTTGGGGGAAGGGTGTATTCGAACATCGTTGAAGACTATTGGGTTTACACTGGTCCTCCTCCTCCTCCTCCTCCTCCTCCTCCTCCTCCTCCTCCTCGGGATGACGATTCCAGATCTCCGATGCTTTGACCTGCTCTAGACCACCTCCCAAGAATCCCTTCTCTTAGTGGCCCCGGAGCTCGAATGCGGCACGGACAAATTGTCTTGGCCCTTTCCCGGCACGAAAACACCTCCTCGGAGATCCGAAGTCGCGGAAAAATGCACCATCGTGAGGAATCGCAGCCGTAGGCCTCGACCTCATCGCTTCTGAAACAGGCCTCGAGCCAGAGCGATCCGTGCAAGGCCCGGGGCCGCAGCTGGAGCACAACGAACAACCAAAATGTAACGCCCGGAGCTGATCTGATCGGGCGCGGCCTGACCCACCCCTTCTGTGCCGAGCCCCGAACGGGTCGATTTGGTGGGGTCGGTAATTTTGTCAAGACGTAGGAATCCTGCCACTTGACGCATCTTTGGAAGGAAAAACTGGAAACGACGTCCGACTGCAAATATTGCCCCAATCCGACAGCGGCGACTGTTGGACAGGCTATCTTCCGCCCCGAACGAACAAAATCCGCGGCGACACCAACAGCGAACCCTGTTCAAACTGCTGCCAGCCTACGTCCCCGCTCTTCCCATACCCCGCGGAATCAAACAGGGCAATCTAACACGATATGCCGAACCGTCGTGGCTACAGCGTGCTGGCTGACCTTTCCTTGGCGCATCGTTGGTTCCAGACGCTCCCCTGAAGCAGTGCGCGCGAAACGACACGGCGGCAGGCCCAGGCGGGGGAGCACGCGATACATCGCCGGCTGGTCGGCAGCATATCCTCGACAGCGAAACAAGTCGGGCCACCCAGGCACCCATCGGCGAAAAAGGGGCGAAGGGGCCGATGTTTCCCCCGTGATGACAGGCCCTATGGGGTCCGAGCTAATGGCCGGGAAGATCGCGCCGCATCGCCGACGCATCATCGTCGACATCGGCGATGCATCAGTGACGTCGGCGTGGAAAACGTCGGGCCCCACATCGAACCGCATCGGCGATGCATCGGCGATGCGGCGCGGCCCTCCGAACCCGCCCGGTCGGACCTCATCTGTTGGCACGGGGGAAACGTGTCCTGAGGGAAACGGGTCCTGGACCGTGGAGCCGAGGACGAGATCTTCCTCAGAAGCCGTTTTCTGACAGTCCCGGGGCCCGCGGAAGGCCCCGGGAAGCCGAACGCATTGAGAGACCTCAGGACATGTTTCCCGCAGAACCCGCTTCCCCCGCGGCGAAGCTGGGAACCCTGGCTCGGCGGCAAAAGAGGGGGGGGAATGAAAAGGAAAAACCCTTCTCAGAAGGCGGCGGGACTTCTCAAAGCCCTCGCGCCGTCTGAAAAAATGATGTCTGGCGAAGAATGACACGCAAATACAAACTCGGAGGTCCGCGTGGATTTTTCGGATCCGCGCAGGACTGTTAAGGACCGATAATACGACAAACGCGCTGACCCCCCCTTCGCGACAAAGGTGCGTCGCGCATTCGTCGCCCGTGCGCCGGCCGCCGAAAAGGCCAGCCGTCCTCGCGAACGTGCACGCCACTTCGCTGAGGGGCAATTTGGCGAGTGCGTCGCCAGCGCGGCGGGCACCCACGGGGCGGATCGCACGCGCGTTGCCCGTTCCACGGCCGCCGAAAAGGCCGGTCGCCTTCGGGAGAAACAAAGTCGCCCGCGCAGCGGCCCCCTTGGCGAGAAGGTGGCCGCTGGGCTACCTCGGCAGATCAACAAATCCCTCGAACATGACAAATACCGCGATGTTGCTGAACACATTCCGGCGCTAGGCCAACAGGTCCCCGCAGCCGCCGCCACAGCCGCCGCCAGCGCCAGGACTACCACCGCCACGATCACCACAACCGGCCGCGACCGCAACCACGTCCACCGCGACGATTACGACCGCCAACACTTACCGCAACCACCACCACGACCACCACGCGTCCCGCGACCACCACAACGACCGACACCAGCGCGATCACCGACGTGACCACCACCAGCCCGCCCACCGCCAGCAGCACGACCACCACCAGCGCGATCAAGGCGACGAACGCGACCGCGACCATGATCACCAACATGACCATTACAGAAGCACCCGCCCACTCCGTCCTCCCCCATCCCCCCCCCATTTCCCAGC